>BPLR01002155.1:0-30298 GCA_021605095.1 Caerostris extrusa
GTTACGTATTGCTAATGCAATAGCTAGACATTAACAGAGAAGCTATTTCTCGAACTTCTTCACGTTTGCTATAATCTTATAGTCTAATCCTAAAGGTACTTTTTATTCATAGAAAGACTTTAATAAAAAAATGTACTAATACTAGCGCTTTTCATAGAATAAATTATTGATTATTTCATATGGCACCGAATATGTAGAGAAAAACGGATGTTATAATACACACACACACACACATATATATAGAGTATATTTTTTAAAAATATACACACATTATTAAATTTGGCGTGAATTCTATTAAATATGTATCTTTTATGGAATATTAAATTAGTTAATTAAGGATATAATTTGAATTATAAAACTTAAATGATATATTCTGTTGGAGTTTTATATCAACACACCACTGTGATATTTGTCTTTAATTACACTGTGCTTTTAATATTTAATTTTTATACATTTATTACCTTTACAAAATAGTTTTCCTAATTAAAAAATAGTGTTGCTATTTCTTCTTCATTAAATGTGAAAATTATTTGCTTCTCATAGTAAAGTTCTCATAATAGGGAACGTCACTAAAAATCCTAACAATTTGTTAAGAATGAAATTGAGAAAATTTATGATGAATATTGGAAACCTAAGAGAAAAATTTTGGGTATTAATAATCGATCTAAATTCTCAGTATATTTAAATAAAAATATATTTCAGAAATGCATTATTTATGAATTTTCAACTTAAAAATGTAGAGGCATGTTAATTAAAGATTAAGTGAAAATATAAATATCAAAAATAATTACTATTTTAATTAAATAAAAAAATGTGCGCGCTGAAGTTAAAAAAGTAACACCCTCCCCGGCGGGGAATCGAACCCCGGTCTCCCGCGTGACAGGCGGGGATACTTACCACTCATACTACCGGAGGACACATCGGTTATTAAGATTATCTTCACTTCTTGTCACAATATATTTATGCATTTTTGTTTCATTTTAAGAAAAAACTATAGTATAATTTTAAAAAAGATTATATGAATTTTTTAAAGAGAAGAATTTATAGTAAATATAATTTCTTAATAAATGGATATTTTTTAGTAACTTTTAATATCTTTTAGTTAGTGACGTTAAATAATTTGAATTATATATTCAGTTCACACGGTGCATTGTAATATTTGTTTATAATTACACTGTGCATTGAAATATTTGTTTTTAATTTCATTGTGTGTTGTAATATTTGTTTTTAATTACATTGGGCGTTGTAATGTTTGTATTAATTATTTGATACCAGTGAAAAATTTTTTCCTAACCTGAAACAATATTTATTTCCTTTCAATTTTCCCTTTTTTTCTTACCTCCATTAAATGCTACAATTATTTGCCTCTCATAAGATGTTTTTATGATGGAAACGAATAAAAACTCATAATAAGTAATCTATTAAGAATGTATTAGTAAAACAATCTGTTCTGAATTAGAACTATAACTTGAAATTAGAAAACTTTTATGATGAATAAAAGTAAAATAGAGAAAAAAAACCGTGGCAATTAATTCCATGGCAATTTTCTTTTGAAATTAACAAAAAATAGGTTTTGGTTATTTTCAGAAATATATTTTTGTGAAATAATTTGTTAATTTCCAATATTAAATAAGTATTTTTAAAATATTTTTTTCAAAATTTAAATGCAGATTTAAATCATTAAAATGGTTAAAGTTTTAGCAAGATAAAAAAAAAGAAATATATAAAATTAAAAAAAAAAAAACCACATTTAACATTCACACACACGTTCTATATTTAACTATTGGTTTGCCGCTTTACAATCATTTTTTACACTTTAGGTTAATTAGACTAGGACCTGCAGCTTATTTCACTTAGATTCCGAACCACTAACAAACATCTATGCCACCTCCAGGATTCGAACCTGAAGCCTGTGGTATCAAAGGCCAGAGCACCAGCCAATTGACCATTTTTGTAAGATTAAGTCAAATGAAGATTGAAAGGAAGAATCCCGTTAAAATATTTCTTTTAATCTCACACTATTATTCTCAATTAATAACAGTTAGATTAATTAAACTTTATTATACTGGAAACACTTTATGCAATGAATTAATAAAAATTAAAAAAATCACACAAATAAATACTTATAAATTAAATTAAATTCATTTCTACTTATTCTGTCTCAAGTTTATCTCAGTGACGTATAAATTTTAAAATAAAATAAAGAATATCCCCAGAAAAAAAATTCTAATAAGATGAATTAAGAAAGAAACTGTTTTTAATTTCCCTTATTAAAAATCATGAATAAACCATAATTTGATTCTCGTCAAAAATTTACTTTTGTTTAAGTGAGTTCATTAAAATATGTTTGCAATGTTTACAAAGATTTAAAATTAATACAGAAAAACATTTTAGATTTGATATGGTTAAATATATTATTAAAAATAAAAATATCAATAACAAGGAAAATAAAAACGAAAATCTCCTTAATTTAAATATTATTTTTAAAACCCTTATCTTAACCGAAAACCAGGCCTCCGTGGCGCAATGGCTAGCGCGTTCGGCTGTTAACCGAAAGGTTGGTGGTTCGAGCCCACCCGGGGGCGGCATTTTTTTTTAAATTCCCAGAAAGGTTATTTTAATTTTTATTATTTCGTTTAAATAATAATAAAAAATTCATCTTAAAATTTTACTGAAATAATAATATAAATATTCTTTTTTTTTATTTTTGGAATTTAGGGAAAAAGGGATATATCCATGTTCGTTTTCATACTTTTATAAAAGTTTTCACTTTATCTGTTTCAATTATTATTGCTATTTTATTTAATTTTAAAGTTATTATCGATAAGAAATGAGGGGTCGCTGTTCGGGGGCTGTTTGCATTTTTTGGAAAAAAAAAAAAAAAAAAAAAACATTGGAATTTTAATTGGAAAAAGAAAATTAATTACATTAATTATTTTCTATTCATTCCATAATTTTTTTTTAATTTGGTGTAGTAACCATTAATTGTTTTCAAATCAATATGGCATCTCACTAAAAATAAATAATAATAAAATTAAAAATTAATACAAACCTACTCAGGTTTTTTTTTTGCAGTACAACACAAAATAACATTGATCATTTTAATAGTTATGGAAATCGAATAACTATTAATGTTTATTTATCTCAATAGATTGAATATCAGATTAAAAATTATGAAATTGATTAAATTTTTTTATCTGTTAAAAATTCAAAATAAAGGTGGGCAAAACTTTGGAACCTTATCAACATGCCGACATGAAAATATGCATTAAAAATAAAATTCTTTATTCAATTCCTTCTATTAGCTCACACTCTCCCTATATATATCTTGTTCAAATTTTCAATCGTTCATAAAATACTTTTTATTCATCCACTCAAGTTCAAATACATGTTTTTAACTTGAAGTAGATGACACTTGATGTTAATGCAGTTTTCTCAAATATCAATTCAGTAGTTAAATTTAAGTCATTAATTTTAGTTTTTTTAGATTTAAGTGTCCTATATCTACCAATAGATGGCGCCAGATAAACTTAAAAAAATCAATGAAAATTATTTATAAAGGATATAGTGAAAAAAAGTAGGAATTGGCTTTAAAATTTTTTTTTTTTTTTTTTTATATTACTTGTTTTTAACTTAAAATGTTTCTTTTTAACATTAAATTGCTTTATTTTTAACATTAAAATTTTTAAATTAAATGTGCATTTACACTAGTATCCTTCAGAATCGAATTTAGAGGAATATTAGAGAAATATTCTTATTAAAATGTAAAATTATAAGTGAATTAAAAATGTTCTTGTTCTTATCTTTTAAGAAGATAAATAATATCATTCTTTATTTAAAATTGCTTAATATTTGCATTCAAATACTAGATAATATTAATCATTTTTTTTTTTTTTTTTTTTTTTTTATTGAGTTCATTAAAAGATGTTTGCAAAGTTTACAAAGATTTAAAATTAATGCAGGAAAACATTTTAGATTCGATATAGTGAAGTACATTATTAAAAATAAAAATAACAATAACAAGGAAAATCAAAAACGAAAATCTCCTTAAAATCTCCTTTAAATTATTTTCACGTATTTCCATAGTTTCCAGCATTGAAAATATTGAGCAGAAATGTTCTAAATATAAAAATGTTCGAATGTTATTCGGGTTATTACGAGCGGTTATTAATATGTAAGTAACAATACTTGTTATATCATTGAAAGCAATTTTATATTGTTTCGGTAACAGATATCTATCTTCTGCGCTTGCGACCCACGTGCAATTGTTAGTTCAGGATTGATGGTCTCCCAATGATATACATTTCCTCGCAAAAGAGTATAACGCTGCAAAAAAAGGACCTGTAATAATAAATGAAGAAAATGATAATGATATAAATTGCTCAGAAGATTTAGCCAGTACCTTTTAGCGTCGATCCTGCACCTTTTCACATTTTGACTGCTTTTCAATGTTTTGTCTACAATGTTTTGTCTGTTCAATGTTTTGTCTTGCTTGGGGGGGATTCTATACACATGGACTGAGAAAGTTTATATTCAAAACCAAATCAAAAGTCCAAATCAAACTTGCCTTATCAAAAAATGTTTACAGAAGTGGGAAAATAATCAAGATATATATATATATATAATAAAGAAAGTTATTTTTATTTTTTTGTTTACTTTTTTTATGAATTTATTATTTCTATTTTTGTTTATTTTTATAAATATATGCATAAAAATAAATATAGTTATTTGTTTATTTTATTTTTTATTTATATTATCTATTTTTTTTGCTTATTTTATTTTTATTTATATTATTTATTTTTTTGTTTATTTTTTTTATTTATTATTTATATAATTTTATTTCTTTTTTTGATTTTTACATATAACTATTATTTTTCCTTTTCTGTTTATATTTACATATTTTTTATTTTATAGGATAGAATATTTCTATTTTTTGCATTTTTTATTTATTTTATATTTTATGATTTTTTTTATTTTTATAATTGTTCATTTATTTATTTTTTTAATATTGTTCGTGAATTTCATAATGTTTACTATATAAGATATTTATTTATTTTTTTTGTTTATTTTTATATATGGAATATTTTTACATATAATATTTTTTTTTTTATTTTTGGTTTATATTTTATATATTTTTATTTTTTATGGGATAGAATATTATTTCTATTTTTTCATTTTTTATTTATTTTTTATTTTATTTTTTATTTATTTTTTAATTGTTCATCTATTTATTTTTTAATATTTTTAGTGAATTTCATATGTTTACTATATAAGATATTTATTTATTTTTTTTTTATTTTTATATATGGAATATTTTTACATATAATATTTTTTTTATTTTTGGTTTATATTTATATATATTTTTATTTTATTAGAATATTATTTCTATTTTTGGTGCATTTTTTTATTTATTTTATACATGATTTTTATTTATTTTTATAATTGTTCATTTATTTATTTTTTAATTTTTTTGAATTTCCATAATGTTTACTATATAAGATATTTATTTATTTTTTGTTTATTTTATATATGGTATATTTTTACATATAATAATTTTTTTATTTTTTGTTTATATTTACATATATTTTATTTTATAGGATATAATATTATTTCTATTTTTGGTACATTTTTTATTTATTTTATATTTTATGATTTTTATTTATTTTTATAATTGTTCATTTATTTATTTTTTAATATTTTTCATGAATTTTATGATATGAATATTCTAATTAAAATAAAAATGATAAGTGAATTAAAAAATGTTCTTATTCATATATTTTAAGATGATAAGATGGATAATATTATTCTTTATTTATAATTAGTAAATATTTGCGTGCAAATACCAGATAATATTAATAATTATTTTTTCTATTTATTCAGAATGTTTTTATGAATTTTTGAAATATACGATATTTATTTATTTTTTGTTTATTTTTTATATATGGAATATTTTACGGTATTTTATTTTTAATACCAGTTTAATTTGAAATACGCTTCATAATTTTTTAAGCCTACAAATTTTTTTTCTGGATTTTTATATGATGAATTCATTATCCATATCTGTAAATTTTGTTTCCTGTCCATTTGCAATTTTGTATATTTATAACGAACACACCAAATTGAATGTCTAGTTTTGATATCAATCATTAACATTACGTTCTTGTAAAACCATTTATATAAATATATGCCTTGCTTGTATATAAATATAAACCATCATTTCCTCACCATTCCTTCTGCATTCATCATTCATTTCTTCAATAAGAAAAAAATATAGTAATAATAATAATAATAGTTCTGAGCAAGAAACATGAATAAAATATTAAAAAAAGAAAGAACTTTCAAATTGAGGAGGGGGTGTCCTAAATGTGGAGTCGGCGAAACTCGTCCTCCCTGCTACAAAATAACAGAAACCTGATCTATTATTTATCCTCGTCATCAGAACCACTGTTGCGTGAAACGAAACGTTTCAATAAATGAAATTTAAAAAAGAAAATCTTGTTTCCGTTTTAAAATTCGTTCTTTTTTTTTTAGTGGGTGGTCTGTAAGAAGGAAGGTACCCCGGGGACAGGAAGCGAGCCCACTTGTCTCTAACGAGGCATACCCCCGAAGTGAATCACGGAGGCTTCCTTCCTCTAGCGGCAGAATAAAATGCACGCTGATTAAGAGGAAGTGGGACTTAAAAGGTTTTTCTTATGCGCATGATTGGGCGAAGGAGTTCATTATTGAAACCTGGTTGCCCCTCTATGGGTATTCAGATGTCTCAACCGCTTTTTATGGGTCTGCTACACTGCTGTTCGCGTTGGAAATATTTTAGGTATTTTAGAGGTATGCTGAGGTGTTCAGCGGTTTTGTTGATAAATTGAGAAAATTGAAACACATGTTTTGAAACGATTTGGTATTAATCATTCAAATTCTTTGGCTGTTCAATAATATCCCTATTTATGCAAATCAGAATTACACGATTTTTGATTTTTCTGTTTGGCAACATTGCTGCTATATTATCTTCAGTGTTTCTCTTGCTGGGAATAAATCATATTAAAGTCTGATGTAAGTAAATCGAAATAATGACATTATGACTGATCGAAATAATGTCACTATACCTATAGTGTCACCTTATAGAAGTTCAGTAGTACCTCGATTTATGCGCATTCAGAACTTGATTTTTAGTTTGGCAACACTGCTGCCTATTATCTTTAGTGTTTCTCTTTGCTGTGGGTAAATCCTATTATGTCTGATGTAAGTAAATCAAATTACTGATCTAAATAGAGTCACTATACGTTTAGTTGCCTTCTATGGGTATTCAATCGATGGGTTTGCTCACTGCTATTCGTTGGAAATGTTTTTTCAGAGGTATGTTGGGAGGTGTTTCAGCGGTTTTGTTCATAAGTTTGAGAAAATTAAAACACATGTTTTGAAAGCAATTTGGTATTAATCATGCAAATTCTTTGGTTGTTCAGTAATACGAATACAGAATTACACGGTTCTTAATTTTTTGATTGGCAACACTGCTGCCTATTATTTTTAGTTCTTTGTTGTGAGTAAATCATATTAAAAGTCTGATGGTAAACAAATTTGGGTAGGTGTTTCATGTTTCTGGTTTTGTTCAGGTGTTCAGCGGCTTTGTGGAGAAAATTGAAACACATATTTTGAAAACGATTTGGCATTAATCATGCAAATTCTTTGGTTGTTCAGTAATACCCCGATTTATGCGAACTTATCTAGATTAATTATCAGAATTTTATGGTTCTTGATTTTTTCATTTGGGAAAACTGCTGGCTGTTAATCTATAGCGTTTCTTTTACTGTGAGTAAATCATATTAAGTCTGATGTAAGTAAATCAAATTACTGATCTAAATAGTGTCACTATACCTTTGTTGTCCTCTATGTGTATTCAGATGCCTCAAACGCTTTTTATGGGTTTGCTCTGCTGCTGAAATGTTTCAGGTATTTTAGAGGTATGCTGAAAGGTATTCAGCGGTTTGGTTGATACACATTAGGTGAAAATTGAAATGTTCCTGTTTTTTTTTTTTTTTTTTTTCCCACACACTGTTTGAAAATCGTTTGGCATTAATCATGCAAATTCTTTGGTTGTTCAGTAATACCCCTGTTTTTACGAACTAATAATTACACGGTTCTTGATTATTTCGTTTGGCGACACTGCTGCCTATTATCTTTAGTGTTTCTCTTGCTGTGAGTAAATCATATTAAGTCTAATGTAAGTAAATCAAATTACTGATCGAAATAGTTTGCCCTCTATGGCCTCAGATGCCTCAACCGTTTTTTATGGGTCTGATCTACTGCTATTCGCGTTGGAAATGTTTCAGGTATTTTAGAGGTATACAGAGAGGTGTTCAGAGGTTTGATGGATAATGTTGTAGAAAATTGAAATGTACCTGTTTTTTTACACCCTGTTTTGAAAATCATTTGGTATTAATCATGCTTATTCTTCGGTTGTTCAGTAATACTAATTTATGCAAACTCAAAACTACATGGTTATTGGCCTTTCGTTTGGCAACACGGCTTCCTATTATCTTTTTCGTGTTTCTCTTTTGAGTAAATAATATTAAGTCACAGTAAATTCGTATGTCAGGATGATAGTAAGTCATAATAAATGTCAGTATAGTAAGTAAAATCATATTAAGCCTAATGTGTGAGTAAATCAAATTACTGATTTAAATAGTGTCTATAGTATCTCCTTGGGATTCAATTAATTTATCTAATTTATAGAAACAGAAAAACAATTTTAATTCAAAATTAGAGTATTTTTTTAATTTGAAATTTGTTTTTTTTTAAATTCACGTCCCCGCCCCTTCCTCCTTTAATGTCAAGCATTATTTTTTTTTTCAGTTGCAAATTTTTTTTGTGAAAATTTTTGAAAATAGAAGATTTTTGAGCTTTGTGTAAAAAAAAAAATGCTCTGTTTTGAAGATAATTAGGAATACTTAGACAGTAGAACATTATAAATTAATTGAAATTTCACGTCGAAATATTCATTTGTGTTTGAGTTATGGTTGGCTTTGTGAGACGCTAAAACTGATTCCGGCGATTTTTGAAATGTCTGAATTAATTGAGCAAAGAAATTGCATTCAATTTTGTTTGCGGGAACGTGTAGAATGTTGCAGAAGGCATTCAGTGAGCATTCCTATATCGGAAAGAAATGTTTAGAAGTGGTAAAAGCAGTTCAAAGAAGCCAAAGAACGCGTTGAAGTCGACCATCGACCTTAACTGACGAAGCCCACATCCAAATAGTAAAGATTTGGTGATTGCAAACCGTCGATTTACAATTAGAGACCTTGCTGATGATGTTGGAATTTCAAAATTCCATTTTAAAAGATGTTTTGGGCCTCAAACACTTAAAATCTCTATTGGTACAGATAACTGAATGCGCCAGCTCCCACTGCATTGATTCTTCGTGACTTTTTCGCCAAAAATGAAACTCATATCGTTCCACACCATATATATACCACACCACACATATATTCACACCATGCGACTTCTGGCTATTCCCTAAACTCAAAAGACCACTCCGCGGACAACGTTTTGAGTCGATTGAAGAAACATTTCAAAAATCGCCGGAAATTATTTTTAGCATCTCACAAAACCAAGAGTAATTCCAGCACTAATGAACTTCGAGAGAGTGCTGGACTATAGTTTAAAATTTATTTTATAAATAGCTAAATCAGGAGACATTCCTACGAATAAAAATTAAACAATTCATTGTTATTAAAAATTAACAAATGAAATGATGATTTGAATGAATGAATGATAAATAATAAAGATAATTACCAAATTATTAATAATTACTAATTGATTCAAAATAACAATTAATACTTACGAGCATTGTTTATTATTATAATTATTAATATGAAAATTCCAGGTTCTAAATCTATAAATATTAGATCTTGTTTCCTTTCACAACAAATTCATTTCTATTGGAATGGCTTTTTATTTATTTTAACTTCAATTGAAATATTCATCAAATTCAAATATTTATTAAAAATTAACTCGTATGCCTGGTAATGCATCATCTTTTTCAAAAAAATATTAAAAAAATAAACATTCCTAAAAAGCTCTGCAAAAGTATCGCAAAAATTCTAAAAGTAAAGTAATTTTAGATGTAATCAAAAAAAAAAAAAAAAAAGAAAAAAAAAAATAATATAATAATAATGATAATAATAATAAATTGAGTTTTATTCATTTTTCAAAATGTTTTTCAATTTCAATTATTTACTATTTTTTTTCTTTCCATTAATTAAATATTTTTCTTCTTTTATTTACGCTATTATTTTTATCCTCGTTAATATATTATGACTAAAATAACGTTTTTAAATAAAATAAAAATTTTTAAGTAGAAGCTATACTGGGTATTTATCCTTTGTTCATCATTTGCATTATATAAGTATGTAATAATTTAACTGTGTAAAATGTTTTTTTGCAATAATGCTCCAATTAAGAAATTAAGCTTATATGATCATTGACGATTTCGGTATGATGATGATGATGATGATTTCTGAACCTATAGTATAATTTGGGGGCGATTTCTTTTTTTTTTTTATTTTGTTGGGTATGAAATAAAATGTTTTTTCTACAAATAAACGATTTTGAAATATATTTTGTTTTATTTTTTAATAAATATAAATTTTGTTATCGATAGTAAAAAATAAAAAAAAAGTGCATAGAAAAAAAAACTGAAATGAAAAATTGTCATATTTGAATTTTCTTTTTTTTG
Source organism: Caerostris extrusa (assembly GCA_021605095.1). Lineage (NCBI taxonomy): Eukaryota > Metazoa > Arthropoda > Arachnida > Araneae > Araneidae > Caerostris > Caerostris extrusa. Next base: position 10,730 of record BPLR01002155.1, read on the forward strand.
TTTGATGCATTTATTTTTGCTTTTGACGAAAAAAAATTTCTTTTCAAACAATTTTAAAATAGATAAATATATTTTGAGCAAATATATAATTTTATTTACAAAACATAACAAAAAAATTTAAAAGTTTAACATCTTGTACCTACCAGGTTTCGAACCTGGGACCTTCCGCGTGTTAGGCGGATGTGATAACCACTACACCATAGGTACCTGCCCATATAGTAATGGGTACATTATATCAACAAACCTTCTGAGATTTCGATTTTTTATTTACTTATTTATTTAATTTTTGACTAGGGTTTTTGTGGAGATTATTTTACTTATTTATTTATTTGATTTTTTTGCTTATTTATTTTTTGACTAGAAAAGATTTACAGAACTGTTTATTTAAATCACTTGCTGCAATTAAAAATCTTACATTATAGTCCATTTAAGATCGATTTTTTTAAAAAAAATCACTTATTATTTGTTTATAAGAAGTTTTTTTATGTGCTGACAAAAATTCACAACACAAAATAAAAATAATTAACTTGACAACTAAGTTGCCCTAAAAAAAAAAAAAAAAAACATTAGTTGTCTTAGTAAAATACATTTCACTGTAAACATTACTAAATTTAAAAATGAATACAACAAAATTAATTATATACATACGCACCTAAATAATTCGAAGAGCTAATGATTTATATGACTGCAAATGAAACAGAAAGAAAGAATTATTCGGAGCAGTTTTGTTATATGGCAACGATAGGCAAATGCGGTTCTTGACAGTGTATATATAATTTTTAAAAGTTTCGTGAACTTACCTATTCGTGAATTAGAAAATAAAGTGCAAATAAAAATTATAAAATTTTGTTAGGACATTGATATAATAAACAAAAAAGAAAAATGAAAGAGTAGGGGGAGGGTTTTAATTTTTAAAGGGCAAGAAATGAAAAAAAAAAAAATTGGGAACCATTTTATCATACTGTCAACTCTATCACATACTATCAGCAACATACTTTCAACAACTTGGTCAATTTTAATTTCCTTTAGCCTATTTTTAAATTACGAGAGTGATAAGACTGTTGTTTTCGTAACCTAATATTTTCAATACTTTAATTTTTAATTTAAAAAAAAAAAAAAAAAACCTACTTATTCGTGAATTAGAAAATAAGTTGAAAAAAAAAAAAAAAAAATGTTAACATTTTATTAGGACATTTAATATAATAAAAGCAAAAATTGAAAACGGAAAGGTTATTAGATTTTTTATTTTTAAAGGGCAAGAGGCGAAAAAAAAATAAAAAAAATTGGGAACCACTTTATCACATACTATCAACTTCAACCGTAATGGAAATCTTCAATTAAGGGTTTTCTTTTTTAAGGATTAGCTACATCTTTCTTCACAGAATCTATTTCAATCTACTCTTGAGACAATACCCACAAAATGAAGGAGGGAAAAAAACTAATCTAAAAAAATCCCGAATTTATTAAGAAGCACAGAGCGGATACTGGAATTCAGGAAATACAATAGGGCTTCGGAAATCCTGTAGATCGCGTTTCAGACATGAGATTGGACGGCAGATACGTCAGTGCTCACTGGGTGTTAATAATTTCAGGATACTAGCTGGCTTCGAGGGAAGCCAAAAGCGATACGCCATTTCTGAATTCGTTTCCTCAACACTTTGACGTGGTGGCCGGGTACCTTGCACTTGAACTGAGACTTAAGAGCTGCCGTCTGGTTGACCATTTTATCCGATGCAGATGAGAAAAAGCTTTCTCTCTGCTGGGTCTTTTATCTTAAAAAAAGGTTTATGTTACTTGTGATGAAACTATCCAGTTCGTGAACTTTTTTTTAGAGAGGCGGGAAAAAAAAGAAAAAAATAGAAAGTTAGAAAATTTATTTATAGGATGTTGGTACCATACGGTATTAATTATCTAATTATCTAATTACCTAATAATCTAATTATCTAATTATTTGTTCACACATTTAGGAAAGGTAGATGATATTAAAGGGGCCTAATGGCTGAGTGTTTGGCGCTCTATGGTCCATTCGAGTTCCGGCGGTGGCATAGATATTTGTCGTAGTTCGGAATCCACTTTAAACCATAGATCCCGGTCTATTATGATTGTAGAGCATGCGGCGTAGAGCTGACAACCCTACCCCATAAAATAGCATAAAATAGAAACCATCTCCTGTCTTGACCCACCATGGAGCTATTGGCTAATGAAGAAGAAGAAGTTGTTATAAAAAGAATCATAATCGCACAGGAAACCATGAACAGAAATGCCAACTGAAGAATGACATAAAGCAATGAACAGAGCATGAACCATGAATAGAAATGTCACCAGAAAGGACTAGAAGAAGTACAAGAAGCAGAAATGTACATTTATTAAACATAACTTAACAAATGTATTAATTTTCAGTTGTGAAAGGTGTGCTAGGAATCAGTGTGTAGAGCATGTTTTAGTGCCTGGTACGAGGACTATTATACTTCATATCAAAAACAATTTTTTCCATGTTAGAAGTTTGCTTTGATGCCTATTCACTTGATACCAATTAACCTGAAATGGCCCATAATTGCACAAATTTTGATCTACGCGTACAAATAAACCGTTAACTGTCTACCGTTAACATGCATCTCAGTGAGAACCTTGAGGGACATACATACTATACTGTCTTCAGTTAATTCATACACTAGGTGCATATATACCTTCTCCGAATTCGTACACCTATACATGCTCTTCGTAACACGGTTACAGATTGAATGCGGAAACAAAAATTACTTCTTTCACACCCAAATGAACAATGCTGCTCTATGTCAACAGACGACGTTTCAGTTAATGGATTCTTATGGGATTATGGTTCCTTTAGATGCTATCTACTTTCTTTTTAAACGTTTGCATTAATAAATTTAAAGCACCTTATGCATTTGATACATAAAATAATAGGCATAGAATATACTTTTATGTGAACGGACTATATCATGTTTATAAATAATTCAATAAAGGTAAATCTATAGTTAGGGTCTTATGGTCGAGTGACTAGTGCTCTGGCTCTTGGTGGCACAGGTTTCGGGTTCGAGTCCCGGCGATACTGTAGATGTTTGTAGTGGTTCGGAATCCATTTTAAACAGTAAGTCCCAGTCTAATATAACTGTTGGGCGTAGTGATGACAACCCTACCCCATAAAAAGTAAACATCTACTGTCTAGAAATCTACCAGTAGGTAGACGGCCTTGGCCCACCATGGGACTATTGGGCCACTGCTGCTGCTGCTGATGATGAAATCCCTTGTTCATAATACGTTTTTGGTGAAAATGTATTTTGTGTGTGTGTTGTAATTTTTTTTTTTAAATTTATGCTGATGAATAAAAAATGTCGCTAAATATTAGAGTTATCGGATTGGTTGATTTATTGCAAAAAGCCATAAACCAGTAAACAGTTTTAAACAGCGGGATATTTGAATAAGTTCAAAATGAATCCAAACTGATGATTTGGATCTCCGAAAAGATATCCATTTTATGTCATTTGAACTTCTCAAAATATCTATTTTCAGTCATTTTGAATGAAGAAGCCAAGCAAAGTATATTTTATTTCATTGCTTTGAAAATCATCTCATTTATATGTCCATATATAAAAATATTATCTTTGGGCAAGCGCCCATGTCATTGGAATCAAATGTCTAAATAACATGCTCAACTGTCAGTATAAGTAACCTTTGTTATTTTCTTGCAGAATTGAAAGGAAATGTCCAGGAGAAACCTGCTGCGCTACACCTGGGGAGTTGTGCAAAGATGAATCCATTCAAGATATTCATCTGAAAAGTGCCCTGAAAAACGTTGAATTACGAGTTTGTTGTTCGCGATCTTGTTTACGCCCAATTTTGAAATTGCGAACAAATGGGAAAAATGCTTCAGAAAAATAGATATCCCATAAATAACATTTGATTTAAAGAGATCTTGCGCAACTTCACTGTGGCCGCTTGGATCAACTATGTTCTTTTTCACGAATTACTTTTTTATTCAGTGTTCTTTTCCAGATTTGTTTTGTGTGTTTACTTGTTTGTTTTCATTTTTTTTTTTTTTTTTTTTTTTGTTTATCTCAAGAAAACAGATTTTATTAACAGGAATGTATTTTCAAAGTGGAAAATATTGAAACACAATATTTTTTCAGATATAAGTATGAATTATAATATAAATTATTAATTATTTAATATACATTATTCGAAAAATTCATACATTAAAACTTTTCAGTTAAAACAAAAAATCTGAACATAAAAATAACATATATAAATATTTTTTTATATAATATTATATATAAATATTTCTGAACATAAAAAAATATTTAAATAAAAACTTTTTTATTAATTGAAATTGTGTTATTATGTTGCAACTAAGTTATGTTGTTATTTTTATTATGCCATAACTTAAGAGGAAGGGAAAAAAAAAATTATATATTTTTCATATAATTATTTCCTCAAAAAAAAAAAAAAAAAAATAATAATAATAACTTTTTAAGATGTAGAAAACAACGCATTACATTGATGTAAAGCTTTTAAATAGATTAAGGATAATGTTTTTGATGTACATTATAAAATAAAACATAAACATTATAAACACAACAGAAAAGTTTGAATACATGATGTTATGTTTCATACATATAATTTTTGTAGAATTTATTAAAAAAGTGTTATTAAAATTATTAATTTATTATTAATTTATTAAATTATTAAATTTATTATTTTGTCAAAAAAAAAAAAACAACAACATGTTTTTAAGATAAATAAACAACGCTTTAAATTGATGCAAAGCTTTTTAACAATAACAGTACAATATTTTTGTTGTACATTATAAAATTCAACAAAAAACATTGTAAACACTACAAAAAGTTTGAATGCATAACGATATGTTTTAGGCACATAATTTTTGTAGAATTTATTTAAAAAGTGTTCTTAAAAATTATTAATTTATTAAAAAAAATTTTTTTTTTTATAAAAATATAAATTTAATAATTTAAAAAGGAATATTTAAATAAACAAATTGTTCCTTACTAATCGAAAATGAATTGATATTTAATAATAATTTACGCTTACAATATCATAATATTTAAAATGATGGGGAAAAAATTAAATAATCGTAATGTAATTATTTATCCATAAAAATAAAGTTATTTTTGGGTTAAGTGACTCCTAAATAACTTAAAACTCTAGTGAAGAATAAATATAATATCTTTGTTGTATATCGTAAAATCACTTTACAATCAACATAAAAAAGAAGGTAAATAAAATTCCTCAACTGAACCTACACAAATCACCTGCAACATTAAATCCAGAGAGAAAGATTGAAACTTTCTTGAATCTTTTACATGGCAGATGGTTATTAAATTGCAAGGCATTCAAGTTAGCAAATTTCCTCAGCTGCTGACCTTAAGGTTGGCTTTAATGGAATTTTATTTTCTAAACCTGGCTCATCCTCCCACGCAGGTTATTTCGAACCGGTGATGTCTGAGGAAAATTATTTATTCTAAAAGGGTTGAATGGGTCAGTAACATAACATGGCGGTTCTGAATAAAATGACTCAGTCAATCGTTCATGCATGGTTAGCATTATAAGTATTCATGCAGACCTTCAACTTTGAAAGTGAAGGAGAAAACTTCGATGTTAAAATAGTTTAGTGATTTTTTTTTTTTTTCTGTTTGAATTATTATTAATAAAAGCTTTAATCATGCAAAGAAGTATTTTGCTTTTTACAATGCATAGTTATCAAAAGTATGCCAGAAATATTTAGAGAAAATTCTTTTTTTTTTAAATTCAGCGAGTGAAATAGTGGTATATTTTAGGTCGATTCATTTATTTGGCTACAATATACAGGAGGATTATAATTAAAGTCCCACTTTCAAATGCTATAAAATAAGTAATATAAAAAAAGTTTAAAGTCAATTCCTACTTTTTTTCACTATATTGCAGAAAGTCCTTTATAAATAATTTTCATTCATTTTTTTAAGTTTATCTGGTGCCATCTATTTGTAGATATATGCAACTTAAATCTAAAAAAACTAAAATTAATTAATTACATTTAATTACTGAATTAATATTTGAGAAAACTGTATTAACATCAAGTTAAAAAAAAAAAATGTATTTAAACTTGAGTGGATGAATAAAAAGCATTTTATTAACGACTGAAAATTTGAACAAGATATATATATAGGGAGAGTGTGAAATAATGTGAAAAAAGAACCACCCGGACAATGAGTTCAAATTTGAACTGAAGATACTTGAAGAAAGGGGGGAGCGGCCGCAAAAAAAAAAATACCACAGTATATTAATAGATGGCGCTGTATGCGCCATAATGAAAGTGAATTCAGCTGCCAGTGAAATTTTGAATCGAAATTACAGCGTATTTGGCATGAGTTGCACATTAAACCAATTGCAGTGATCAAAGTGATTGATTGTTTCGGTTTTTGACGAAAAAAATGACTTCCAAGTCATTCAACAGTTGTGGCACTGTTAGCGGAAAGCCCATCCACCACGACAAGGTCATACCAAATTGGATTTAAAAATCGGGGGACATTTTTTTGGAACTTATTATTATTATTATTTTTTTTTTTGATGCCATACGTTTTCCCTCTTCGTCAAGTATCTTCAGTTCAAATTTGAACTTATTGTGACGAGTGATTCTTTTTTTTACAGCACTTTGAAAGTGAGACTTTAATTATAATCACTCTGTATATCTCTAAGGAATTTTTACAATATATCATATTCAATATCCAAAATGTAAAAATATCATAGTAATAAATATTTAATACAAATTGATAAACTAATATGTAAATTAAAACGAGTACATAAATTTTTCAAAATATATACATGTTTTTACAAGCAGATTTTTATAGAAATTATAGGAAAAATTCCTTTTAGAGTAAAAATAAAATTGTAGAAAAATAAATCTGAGTTATTATGCTGAAATAAATTATACATAATACATCATAACACTTACAAGAAAAAGACAAAAATTATATTCTTCATATAATTATTTTACCGTTTATACCATAATTTATTATTTTTTTTATAGTTTCTTGAATCACGAATTTTAAATTACTATAAATAAATAAATGAAATACATAATTAATAATAAATAAATATATAGTACAATTTTATAAATTTTCAAGCATTTGGTTCTTTTTGGGTGAGGGTTTCTTAATAACAAAACGAAAAGGCACTGGAAATATAAATATGTTTTTGTCTAACTCAATATGTTTTTATGATACATATAATACCTTTTTAAATTTTAAAATCGTTACTGTGAATAATAATTTATTCAATTTCTTCTATTAGCTGACACTCTCCTTATATATATCTTGTTCAAATTTCGTCATAAAACACTTCGTGCATAAAACACTTTTATTCGTCCACTCAAGTTCAAGTACATGTTTGTTGAACTTGAAGACTAGTGGATGACACTTGATGTTAATACAGTTTTTGCAAATGTTAATTCAATAATTAAATTTAATTAATTAATTATATATTTTTTAGATTTAAGTTGCACCTATCTACCAATAGATGGCGCCAGATAAACTAAAAAAATGAAAGAAAATTATTTATAAAGGACTTTCTGCAACATAGTGAAAAAAAGTAGGGATTGACTTAAATTTTTTTTTTTTTTATATTACTTGTTTGATGAATAGTTAAAAATAACTTGGATTCTACGTAGACATTTCTTAAAAACTTTATGAAATTGTTTTACAGTTTTCTAATAAGTGTTTAACTTTCAGCGGTTTTAGAAAATAAAAAGTTAAGGGGAAAAAAAATATATATATATATAAATATTAAATTGGATCGATCTTGCGCAAATAATTTTTGAAAATGCAGAATAGCATAAAATTATTTCACGAAAAGTTTAGTGAATATAATTAATTTCTTTTCTTCTGAAAAATTCTTTCATTGAAAAAGGATTCTTCTTTAAATTAAATAAACAGTTATTAAAATACTGCAGAAAAATTCATTTATAAGTATTTTAATAAAACCTTTTTATGTGACGTTAATTCCTGATATGCTTGATTTCATTTAGAATCGAAATTTTTTTCCGCTTAAATATTTTATGAAAAGATAATTTTTTAAAAAAGTTTTAGCCTTATATTTAACTTACCGAATTTAATTATCACTAGAAATTTATAAATTTTTTACATTTTTGTTTTTAATTTTTAGGAAATAATAAAAAAATTCTAACGTTTATTGTTTTTTCATAAAAAGCTGTTTAGTTTCCAATTAAAAAAAATTTACGAAGTTTAAAAAAAATTCACGAATATCAATTTTAATTGCTATGCACTCAATATTAGTAATTAATTTATTTGTTTAATTTTTAATCATTTCATGGTTATTTTGTCCTTATTAAATTTGATAATTAATTGGCTGATTTGATGAAAATTAAATTCTTAAAGGTAAAAATAAAAAATTAAAAAACTAATTAAATTAAAAAAAACCGTTTTTTTTTTGAAGTATTCTTATTTGGTACATTATCTTTGCGCAAAAAAAAAAAAATCTACCACATGTTCTTAATTATTAATTTTGATTATTATGTATTTATTTCTGTCCATTAATTATATTAGAATACAGGTGCTTTCAAACAAAGTATTTAATATTTATATTTTGGCAACATTACCTTCAAATCATCGAATTCTTTCTTTCAGAAATATTCTATTTGAAAAACGTACCATTTCATGTTCACATAGTTTGCATGGATAACTATTGCTGAACTCATTTGCAAAATTAAGTAAGTAAAATTTAAAATAATCTATTTGTATGGATATATAATTTTGATATTTAACATAAATGTTAATATTCTAGACATTGCATTTGGTACTTTTTGTATTATTAATATTTTTAGTATAATTGTATATGTATTATAACAGCCATGAGGAATTATACTATATGATTTCGATGCAAAATCAATTCTCGTTGATTGTAGGTCGGCCTACGATGCTTTAGGCCCCTGTAATCTTCTGAATATATTTTATTTTATATTTATTTATTTTTATTATTTTGGCCGTTTTTAATGTTTTCGCCAATTAATTAGAGTAATGAGAGGACGTTCAAAACTCTTAACGATGGTTAACTTGGCTCGAAGGTGAAGGAGCAGATTATGGAGATCCCGATTATGGAATGCTAAAAAAATAATTTTTATTACACTTATTTACTTTTGCATTTCGCAAAATAGGGGCCGTTGGGATTTGGTGACTTTTTTGTGGTTCCAACTAAGTGATAAGTCACCAAATATGGTAACAGGTTTCTTGTATTGTTTGCAATTCACTTCATTTACAGTTGCAATCATTCACTTGGCGGACTTTGGCAAAAGAATTTTTGATGTCAAATCCCAACGGCCCGTGTTCTGCGATTTTGCAAAAAAAAAAAAAAAAAAAAAGTGCTGTTAGTACGGTAACGGGCAATATGTACGAAAAAAAAAAATTTACAAACATTTCATTTAGTATTGTGATAAAAAATAGATAAAATCATAACAAAATATAGATAACATTAAATGTATCATCAAGGAAGTTTAGCCAACTACGATGCCTAATCATTAAAACAATTTCGCCAAGTAATTCATACTTTGTTATACAAATAATTTATATTTAATTAAAAAATATGGTACTTAATGTATTAACGCCACCGCAGCTACAGATTTGGCGGTTTTTAAGTGCCGCCAATCTACACTTAAAATTTTTGTGACAAATCATAAAATATATAAAACACTTTATTTAAAATCAAAACACTTTCAAAATTCAAAACACTTTATTTAAAAACAAAGTAGTCAATCGGATTTCGGTGAAAAATGGGCCGATATAAAGTTTAACAAATTCAAAACAGTCTCTATTTTGGCGCATTGGCATCTCTTTATTGGCGCATTAGAGCAAATTCTGCTGCTGTGGCGTTAATACGTGAGTACCGAAAATATTTTTCATATGATTATTTACAAGTTTGATTGTCTTTTATTTTCAGGATTCCATATTTAAGAACGACTACATAAATTTTTTTAATGACAATGAGTCGAACTTCTCTGAGTTTTATTAATTTCCCTAAAGAACTTACCCGCGAAGAAAAAGAACTGAAATCAAATATGAACTTTTAAAGAAGCTTAAAAAGAAACTTGAAAGGCATCAGAAAAGAGCAAGTAGCAAAGAACATCCAGAATCCAATATTTCTGCTAATCAGGATCATTTGAAGAAAACTGCACTTCGAGTTTTAAAAGCAAAAGGAGGTGATAAAAAAGCAAATAAAAATGAGACGAAAGATTTTAAAAATCTTCAAAACCAAATGGCGAAGTACAGTTCGGCCAAAAAAGGTAAATTAATTGATTTATTTTATTCGAATGTTCTATAAGAATATTTGCTAGTAATTAATATTCTTATAGAATTATTTATTATTTCATACTTTCCAATAAAATGTATATTAAATTATATTTAGAAAGAATACTAAAGGTGGCGTAGTTTATAAACTTAAAATATATTTTGGGGCGAAAATAGATAATCAACGCCAGCACTGTGTTTTCATAAATAATTTGCTTATCTAAAACTACTATGTTAAAACTTATTTTTCACATGAATATTTAATAATAATTGAATTAAATTTATTTTTGATACACGATGATTAAAAAACTGTTGTTATAGAAATTAATATGATTTTTCAATAATTCGAAATAAGATTACGATTAGAATCCATTATATCAATAATTACGAATTATGCACAGATGGATAGTCGAAAGCGGTACTTACGTATTAACGGTACCTTGGCGACAGTTGCGCCAATAAAGTGCAAACGCGCCAACCGCAGCTATAGATTTGGCGGTTTTTAAGTGGCGCCAATCTACACTTAAAATTTTTGTTCTAAATAATAAAATATATATGAAACACTTCATTTAAAATCAAAATGCTTTCAAAATATTTTTATTCCAAATAATAAAATATATAAAACACTTCATTTAAAATCAAAACGATTTCAAAATTCAAAACACTGTATTCAAACACAAATTAGTCAAAAACACTTCATTTACTGATGAAATTGCATTTCCAAAACTTACTATCACCAAAATAAAGTTTCATGTCATGGGAATTGAGACATTTTCGTTGTTTTGGTAAAATATTTCGCTCCTGAAAAAATAAAATTGCATCTTGTTCTGTTTCTGGCAAATCCCAAATACGCATTTTCGTAGCACTACAAAATGGCGTCAAAACTCAGCAAATCGGCAGCCATTATATTGGCTCCACTTAAAAACCACCAAATCTGTAGCTGTTACATTGGCGCCACTTAAAAACGCCAAGTCTGTCGCCAAGGTACCGTTAATACGTAAGTACCTCGAAAGCTTTCCACATTCGATAGCAAGCTTCTATCGCTAATTTGTCATGCTTGTAGAAAATAAGGTTAAACGTGTAAAAGTACCTAATTCATGGCTAAGTATAAAGTGAACAGGCAGTGTGCAAAAGGACTCTAGTTTGAATCCGCTGATGACATCTCTCGCGGTAACTGAAACCAGGTAACTAGTAGGGCATTGTGATAGCATGTGAAGTATGTCACATTGATAATCAGATTATCTAGTGAGAGTTTTATGGGTTTTTTTTCACGTATCATACTCAAATAGCGAAGGGGGAAGAGCATCTATCCCTAAAAGTCCTTTAGGATAGCCATCTCGAAACCTCTAAGATAAAAAAAAAATAATAACAGTTAGATTAATTAAAAGTATCCCATAAAATACGTAATGAAAAATCAAATTATTTATTTATTTTAAATACTATGCATGTATTTAAATTAAATGATAAATTTACATTTTTAATTAGAATTGAGCTTTAGAATTAGCTTTTAATTAGAATTTTAATAGATTGTGAGTAATGTAATGGCCTTTGTTGAGTAACATCGTAAAAATCTGGTTGGATGTCCTCTATTAATGAATTTCTATTAATTAATGTATTAATTTAATATCTAATCAATATCTTTTAATTTATTATGTCATTATCTATTAATTTATTTCTGTATTTGGTTTAAATTTTTGCGTTCTGTAAATATAATTGTTATAATATTCCTATATATATCTCCCACAATGGTGTATTTGCGTAGAATTGTATACTTCCCATAGGTATTTAGAACTCAATGGCAAGATGGCAGTCTTTGCTGTGCTTATTACTATTTATTAATAGTGTTGAGTTTCTCTGACACTATTGTAACCAGAAACTATTAGAGAAACCTATTAGAAAAACTCGCACTTGCATGATGCAAGTAATCGTGAGATTATGTATTTCGTGAACACCAAGTATCACTTTTGCGTATCCCTCGGGGTACGCGCACCACACTTAGGGGACCACTGTTCTAGGAAGTTAATATCTTTCCCTCATTACCAGTCAATGAATTGCTCAAGTGTTAATGAATTTCCTCATTTAAAATATAACGTTCAACATTAAATCAAATTGTTCATTTGGAAACATATTGCTAAATGTAAAAATAGGTCAACAAATAGTCAAAATTAAATAATTCAGGGATAAAATTCGAAGACATCATTAAAATTTAAGGTTCCATTTTAAAATTGTTCTTCAAGTTTTTTTTTTAGATTTTCAGCATTTATCGCTAAAAGTCCTCTCAGAAGTCAGCACTTTTCATTATCAGTCAATAAGTTATTCAAGTGTTAATCGATTTCTTATAATTGAAATCTATCGCTTTTCTAATTTTTATCTATTTTATCTGACACCAAATCAAATAGCCTGGAAGCATAGACAAATGTAAAAATAGGTCAACAACTAAGGTAAATTTGAATACTTCAATGCTAAATGATAAAACTCGAAGTCTTTATTAAAAAGGTCGTTTTTATTTTTTTTAATATTTTTTTTTTTTTATTATATTCAAATTGGTGCGATTATTTTATTATTTTTCTTAAAAGAAATCCTATAAAATTTTAAAAAAATATATAGTGTTGAATTGTCATACTACAATATTTATTGCATATATACGTCATTAATATTCTATGACAGTAATGTTAATTAATATATTAATATTGCTGTCATAGAATATTTATTTTATATTTTTGGTCAATTTTGCCTTCGTATTTTGCTTAACCATTTGGTCCTGCTATCTTTTATTTCAATAAAGGTTTATATGTTTATGCTGTTAAATCTTATATGTTATGTTATTTAAATGTTTATGTTGTAAATTATTGAATATTTCACAGTCCCTTTTCTGAAAAAAATTTAATAAAGTTTAAATTAAATAATGCTTAAAATTTTTTAGCACTAATTTTTTTATTTTTGCGATGCGTGACATACATGTAAAATAAATGTAAATTAGTAATAATAATTCCTTCAAAAAGTTCATTTTTTTATCAAAGTTTTTCAAAATAATGTGGGAGCTGGAATTTTCCAACACAGATTTATCAGAGCATTTTTTAAGAATTTTTAGTACTGTAATTTGGCTTGATTTTTTGTTTCTCTTTGAATTTATTACAGCATCAATTAGTTATATATTTATGTATTATGTAAACGGATTAAATAAATCAATGTAAAATTCTTTATTAGAAATTCAAAATCTAGAATTTTTTCAAATAATGTTGTATTTTTAAACCATAAATGCCCAAAAATATTTAAAATGGATACTAGAAAAACATGAAAAAAGATTAAATAAATTTTTCTTTTAAACGTTAATTATAGTAGCGCTGTTGCTCCCAAGGCCTCCGTGGCGCAATTGGCTAGCGCGTTCGGCTGTTAACCGAAAGGTTGGTGGTTCGAGCCCACCCGGGGCGCAGTTTTTTTTTTTCTACTTCCTTGAATGGCATTCTAGTTCGCGGGGGAAAAAAAAAAAAAAAAAAAAACTTCTCTAGTTTTAAGTACTATATTTTTAGTTTTTATCTATACAAACTTACAGAAATATTATGCTGCAATTCAAAATTTATTTTTCAAAAGCAAATGCGTTGTTATGTTAAATACAAAGAAATTTCTTTGATGTTTTATTTTATACCATACGATTATTTCTTTTTAACTGAAAAGAAATTCTTACGAAAAGTTATACTTTAAGAAAATTTGATATTCTATTTGCTTTGTTCTTTTTTTTATTTTTAATAAATATTTTTTGAAAATCTTTTTTGTTGTTTCTATATAAATACATCCTACGAATTGATATTTCTTAATTAAAAAAAGAACAATGATAAAAACTTATTTTAATTTAGAGTGTTAAGAACAATTCTTAATCTTTTATTAAAATGTTGAATTGTTTATTTTAGAAAGATCAAAATATAATAAGAATAAATTTTGAAAAAAAAAAATTATCATAAAAGATCAACTTAAAGAATTGTAAACGGATGGGCCGATATACAGGTTACACATAAAATTTAGAATTTACTGTGAGAACAAAACGCATTACAGTAATCTTAAAAATAACAAAAACTACACCAAACGATTTTCTTTTTTTTAAAAAATCTTAAATTTAGAAAATTTTTTAATTATTTAGAATAGTTAAATTAGAAAAATAGTTAATTATTAAAAATTTAGAATTTACTGACAGAACAAGAAGCATAACAGTAATCATAAAAAATAAAAAAACTACACCAAACGATTTTTTTTTTTTTAAATCTTAATTTAGAAAAAATTTTTTTTATTTTCACCAGACGATTTTTTTAAACAATTTTACATTAATTAACTGAGTTAATTTTTTTACTAAATTATTTAATAATTACTTAGTTATTTTGTAAATAAATATTTTGTATAAAAATAGCTCATGAAATAAATAAATAAACCCATGTAAACAAATGTAACAATACCGATATATTTTGTGGGTAATAAAAAAAAAATACAGTAAATATGAAATATGAATCACAGAGTTCAATAAGAATACAGGAAAGTTACACGTCATTTCTCATTCGTAACTTTTTTTGCAGATTTTTCAACTAAATAGTTTGAAATCGTAATTTATAAATAAAATTTTTATTTGATTAAAAAATAATACAATACGATTTTTTTCAAGATTTTTTTTTTACTAACTTTTCTTTTGATTTTTCAGAAAATTTCTTAAATATTTTAAAGATTTAATTTGAAAATATTATGTATATATATATATATATATATATATATATATATATATCAAATTAAATCCTTGAAATAATATTATAATCATATAATATTATTTTAATGAATTTAATTTAAATATTTGATATTTTAAGGATAATTTTGAAATTTTTTATTCCTTAATTATTTTTTAAATTTCATAAATATATCTTAAAATTTTTTTATTTAAAATTTCTGAAAATTTTTTATTTTTTTTAATTTTTTAAAAATTTCTTAACTATCTAATTTTTATAATTTATTTATTTAATAGTGTCAAATGTTTAATGCGATTGTTCAGAACTGAACACATTGATAGTTTTACTGATGATTCATATAAAATCGTTTTCTAATATTTTGTGTTGTATGATCAAATATTCTTAACAAACTTATATTTTTCAGGAGTGCTATGGGTGAAAGAGAACCTCAACCCTCGGTCTGTGATAGTTAGAGGTCTCTTTGAGCTAAGTCATGAATTTGTATAAATATTTTAAGAAGTTAGGACGTATTTTGTAAATCAAATGGACCAAAGCGGCCAAAGTGCTATAATAACTTTTAAAAATCTGAAAAGCTCGTCTTGCAGCGAATGTCATGAAAAGCTGTTTTATCGAAGGAAAACATCTAAATGTGGAGTTAATGAAAAGATTAATACAACGTGGTTGGATATATCAACAGCTGACAGCAAAAACAAAAATACGATTTCGGCAATCGCGAAAAACGTACAATTCATGTTTCATTCGAAGGAAACCTAAACCATGAAAGATTTTAGAAATATTTTTAAAGATGTTGGTAAAATCAAAAAAATTTACCTTTCTACGTTGAATTCCGCTTTGTTTGCTGTGAAACCATTTGCTTTTATAACATTTGATTATGAGGACGAAGCCCGTAGAGTTTACATGAAAAGGATGGATTTATTTTCAATGGAATTCATCTCAATATTTCACCTCAAAAATGAATTCTAACGATTTCACTTTCAAATCTGAATCAAGAGAAAGATTCGAGAGATTTGATTACTTTTCATGATGATGATTTTATACAGAGAAAGGAGATAGGAAACACCTATCCAAAATGGAAGATGATGATTCAAACAATTCCATTAATTCTGTAGATTAAAAACTTTATTAATATTTTTTTCATTTATTTTATTTTGTTTTCTCTTTAGTTTGTTTTTTAATTTTTTTTTCCTCTTCCATTTCATTTTTTTTTTTTTCTCTTTCATTTATTTGTTTATTTTTATTATTATTTTACATTTTTTTTCACTTTCATTTATTTTTCAAAAATCTTTTTTCTTTCATTAATTTCATATTTTTTTTCTTTCATTTATTTAATATATTTTTTCTCTTTCATTAATTTGATATTTTTTCCCCTTCCTTAATTTAATATTTTTTCCTTTCCTTTCATTTATTTACTTTTATTAATTATCCTCTTTTCATTTATTATGACTAAAATAATGTTTCTAAATAAAAATAAAAAAATTTTAAGGTAAAAACCAAACTGGGTATTTATTATTTGTTCATCATTTGCATTATACTACGAGACAATAATTTAACTATGAGAAATGTTTTTTGAATAATATTTCCTTTAATAAATTTTATATATTGAACGAATACAATAAATTTTAATATTTTCTAAATGAAATATATTTCCTACCTATTGTCCTGATGTTTCAATAACTATTATGTCTCTTCACACAGACATACACTATTTGTAAATAAAATATTTTATATTTCATTTATTAGTTATAATTAGTATTAATTATAATAATATATTATTAATTTTATTTATTAAATATTATAAATATAATATTTTATAAGTTATTAAATAAATTATTTAAGAAAATATATCATTATGAAGATGATACATTAAAAGTTATTTTTTTTTAATTATTTTTGCAGGGAAATAATTAAGAAATTCATATTTAAGCTTACCATAATAATATTATTTTAATTGAAAACCATACATTATGATTCAGTTCTTGAACCTATATTAATAATTTGGGATAATTTTTTTTTTCTGTTGGATATGAAATAAAATATTTTTTTCTAGAATAAACAGTTTTATTTAGCTTTACTTTTTAATAAATATAAATACTGTAATGAATATTAAAATTAAATAAAAAGTGCAAAGAAAAATTGTCGTACATGTGTTTTCTTTATTTCCTTTCAAACAATTAAAAAAAAAAATTGATAAATATAATTTTATTTAAAAAAAAAAAAAAAAAAAAAAAAAATCAATACGGAATTACACTTTGTACCTACCAGGTTTCGAACCTGGGACCTTCCGCGTGTTAGGCGGATGTGATAACCACTACACCATAGGTACCTGTTTTCCCGTTAACGAATAAAGTGACCCAACAAATGTTTTGAAGATTTCGATTTTTTTTTTTTTTTTGGGACTAGATATTTGTCATTAACAGCACTATTTAATTAAATCATTTGCTGCAATTAAAAATCTTATATTAAAAGTTCATTTAAGATTGATTTTTAAAAAAAATCATTTATTATGTTTATACGAATTTTTTTATATATTGTCTAAAAATTCGTAATACAGTATAAAAATAATTAACTTCACAACTAAGATTTCATTTAAAACTTTACACCTTTTATTTTAGAAAACATTAAAAATAAATGTTTCTAAAAAAAAAAAAAAAAAAAATACAAATAAAAAATCAGCAAGAAGTAAGCAGCAGTTTGGTAAACAGTGACATATACTTTTTTTTTTTTTTTTTTAATTTAATCCTATACTCTAATACATAATTATTCAAAACGTTTTTGAGATGAAAAAATTTCGATGTACAAACACTGTGTTTCAAATTATACAATTAGTCAAAATTGTTTAATTATTTATTTTATTAGTCAAAGTTATTTATTTACTTATAAGTGACTTATTTAATACTAATTTAAATTAAGTAATTTAAATTAGTATTAAATAAGTCAGTTACTTTCCTTTATTATTTATTACATATTATTTATTTATTTATGACATTTTTTTATCACTCATTA
Organism: Caerostris extrusa; assembly: GCA_021605095.1. Taxonomy (NCBI): domain Eukaryota; kingdom Metazoa; phylum Arthropoda; class Arachnida; order Araneae; family Araneidae; genus Caerostris; species Caerostris extrusa. The sequence continues at coordinate 28,767 of BPLR01002155.1, forward strand.
TTAATAAAATAATTTATATATTAAACAAATAGGTAATACAAACACAAGCGTATCAGTATGCAAAGTTATTTTTCTAAAACTGAAATGAAATATTTAAATGAATTTCTTTTGTAATAAAACAATTATTTCTTTGTTGATTAATTAAAAAAAAAAAATAGTATAGTTCTTTATTATTTTTTTTTTTCATGAAAAATCAAATATTCTCTTTCCTAAAAAATAAAAGTAATAATAAGGGAATTGCTAAATAATTCAAAACAATAAAGAATAACATAACAAAGGAAGGAAAAAAAAAAAAAAAAAAAAGAATTGTACTTATCGTAATCGTAATCGTCTTAATAAAAATTTAAATATATTGTACTACAAGCATTACTAAATAATAATAATAATAATAATAAAATACAACAAAATGAAAAAAGAAGTAATTGTATTACGCGCCCACACAAATAGTTCGAAGAAATTTAGATTTAATTAGAGATTTAGATGACACTGCAAATGAAAAACAAGGAAAATATTATTTGGATAAATGTTGTTATATGTTAACGATAGACAAATGCAGCTCCAAACAGTATTTTTTTTAATTGCAATTAATATTTAATATAATTTAAATAATAATCTCAATGATGATAATAATAACTCAATAATAATTTATTATCTTTTCAGAACTTAAAATATAGTTAAAACTTTATTTCAAAATCTGAGAAGTTTCAAATCTACATTTTGCTTTTGATGTTAATCCATTTCCAATTGATATTATTTAAGATAGTTTTCTAATGTCTGACGTAATACTATCAGAGATAGCATATGTAGAAATAGAAGTGTTGGAAAAGAAGGAGGATCAGGCTTATATCATATAGGTTCAAAATGAAAGACGATAAAATGCAGCATAAACTCTCTTTCCTTGATTGAATTTTTGAAACAGGCGCCAAAAATAAAAATATTTTAACAAAAAAAAAAAGCAAATTGCAGACCATTTCTAATGTTTGATTCAACAATTAATCAGCATCTTAAAGAATTACTGCGAAAAGCCTTCACAAATTACATAAATTACAGATTTCAAAAAGAATTACTAAAAAGAAAATTTATTGAACTCATAATTAATAAATATTTTGTTTATTTTTTAATTTTTTTCAATTGCATTCATTAAAACATTTTTTTAATTCATATTGTCTATTTATTAATAAAGTTAAAAAAAATATTAGCTATTGTATCTCATTTTATTAAAAGTATGACATGACACCCCAAAAATATGAAATTTGTATAATGCAACGGATGACCTAACCTTTGCTTACATTTGTTGTATGGTATCACACAAAGAACTGTCTCCAAACAGATTCCGCAATCTGGAATGGCCTTGACAATGCAAATGTTTGACTAAGCTCACAGCTGGACGTCACATAATCCTCAAATAAATGTGTCACTCACCAAAATCTTCCTCTTAAGGAATCTCTTTGCTTTTTGTAATAGTTCATAGTCTATTGAAAGGAAGATGCTACTAAACCAAGTTCCAGTAATATCTTTATAGTTGCCGACAG
>BPLR01002156.1:0-39985 GCA_021605095.1 Caerostris extrusa
AACATCCTTGGCAGCCCTGGGATTCGAACCCGAAACTGCTGCATTTTATTTGATATATGTATATATATATATATATATATAGTTATAGAAAATAGTTATATTTAAAAAATAGATTTAAAATTGAAAACTATGAAATAGGCTTCCCATATTGATTGTAACTTACAAAAAATATTTTAAATCTTAAAATCAATATCGTTACAAGCAGACAAAGCATAATTCTTTCTGTCAGGGATATAAAGGGATAAATGTACTTTGTCCTCGTCGACAAAGGATGAGAGATACAAATGTTCCCGAGATAGAATTTCTGAGATATCCCAACAGAAATTCTTTGTAGAACCCGACGTTTTGAATAAGCTGTTGTATAACAATGATTTAATGCATTGTAAGTGGTTGCTAACATCAGGTATTTTAAAAAAGCATATCGTCAGTCAACAGTAGATATTAGCCTTTAGGGAATTTTAGGAATTTCAGTTGCAATAAATTAAAATACCCTTATAAAATTGAATCGATGGCTAAACTCTATATGTATTCGTTTACAGAAATTTAAATTTACCATTTATTACATATTCACAGGCTAAAAACATAAGAATTCAAATTCCAAAAAAAGTAGACATATTTAGTTATTATTAATATTTTCTTTAATCACACTGAACTCTTAAAAGTATGTAAAATCTGTATTTTTAGGTTTTAGAAAGTTGAAATCTATTTTAATGTTTTTTTAGTTCTTCTAGACTTTGTTGTTGTTCTAATACAGCTGGCACTACAGAGATAGGTAATCTTCATGCCATAAGCAATGGCTGCACCGTTGTTACTCATTTAGCACTACACAGGACGCACGTGTAGCTTGACGATATGCTACGTACAGGAGTAATACTACTTCCACATTGTTCTACAATCTTATTAGACCGGGACCTACGGCTTAAAGTGGATTCTGAACCACTGCAAACATTCATGGCACCTGCCGGGACTCGTACCCTGGGGTACCGAGCGCCGTTAGGCCGCTTTCTAGATATTGCTGAGAAATATAAAGCAATTCCCAAAAGATAAACTTAATATTCATTAAAATGATAATACCTAATTTTTTGTATGTGCAAGTAAGAAAATAAATTTTTCAATATTAAAATAAGTCCATATATATACATATATTCTTATACCAATTAGTATACAGCAAAATCTAGACCGTCCAAGAATCCGTGTTGTCTCATGGAGAATGGAAAAGGCGGGATAGCTTCTGCCGTAATGGAGCACCTGTAGGTAGAAGTCGGACTTGGCACCGTGTCGCTGAAGAAAAAGCTTCAGCAACTTGAAAAAAAACATAAGCGTTCGTTGCAATCATTGCTTTCAGAAACGATAAGACACGGTGGCGAATGTGAATGCACCTGTAAGTATCTCGACAAGCAGGAGCAGACCAATTATTAACAGTTTCTAACATTTCTATCAAAAAATTTTAATTGTTGAAAAAATGCATTGTAAAATTTTCAACCCAGTCTATTCGTTAAAAAATGACTATAAAAAGCATCTCCAGTAAAACCAAAGGGACACCCTCTTATACTCTCATTAGCTCGCTTTGCTACTGAATAAATTATGGTGTCTGGTAATTAAAAAACTTGTTATATGCTAATTATTTTTTTCTGCTTTATTGCAACTCTGAAATAAACGTAAAGTTTTTGAATTTTTTAAAAAAGAAATAATGTATAAATAAGTGAAATTCCAACAGTGAATATTCTTAAAATGTTAGCAACTAACGGGGTAACTACCTTTATCACTCTGATGATAAAAATGCAATTATGAAAGCAGTTTAAAAATATATTGTTGCAAAAGTTTTCCGATGATTTTTAGCTTGAATCACAAATTCTAAATTAAATTTTTTAAGAATGAGAATAAAATGGAAATGTTGTATCGATTTAGAGCGAAATCGGGTAAGTTTTAAATTTCAATCAATAAATTATATTTTTTACATATAGTGTTTTTTTAAAAATTTCGAAAGTTGAAAATTGAGTGCATAAAAATAAATCTGTTAGAGATTATGTTTTTATTTAGAGGAGTCTGATGACCGAGTGGCTAAAACTCTGGAGCTCGGTACAATAGGTTTCGGTTTGAGCCCCGCCTATGCCATGGGTTTTGTAGCCGTTCGGAATCCGCTTAAAACCGTGGGTCCCGGTCAACAAGATCGTAGAGCATTGGGAGTATTGTTACTCTGCCGTCCGTAGCTTATCTTCAAACTACACCCTGGGTAGTGCTAAGTGAGTAACGTCGGTGCAGCACTTGCCTTAACGCATCCAAGACAACTGTCTAAGTGTCTGCCAGCTGCATTAGGAAAAAAATGTTTTTATATTAGACACAAGAAACGTTTGTTAATATGAAATATAAGAGGTTAGTAAGGAGAAGATAGGTTAGATAATAAGAATAGATAGTAATAGATAATAGATAGAAGATAGGTTAAGATAGGTTAGTAAACTCTACTAATAACAAGTGTAATACTAGTGTAACAAGTGAATGGGATATGTAAGTCTTAAACTTTTCAAGTTTTTAAAATTAAAAAAAAAAATTCAACAAACTGCTTAATTCGTTGACAGACAGAATTATAATTTATTTAATACTAAAAAAAAATTTTAATGCTTTATGTCTAACATTCCATAAAAGGTACACTGAAATCCCAAATTGCACATTTTGAGAAAAACAGCATTAAAAAAAGTAATGCAGATTGCCATTCATACTGCGCCTCCTTTCGTAAAAGATTTTTAACATGAATGGATGAATAAATGATGAATCTTCTGTCTTTGTAATAGATGAATACATGTGGAATCGTCTCCTTTTGTTGTAGATAAGTTAATGAAGCATTAAAGGAAAGACAGTAAATTAAGACATAAAAATGAAACTGAAATATCAAAACCAATTGTGTTCCCGCAAGTAATGAATCTCTTTACTCCTACCATTACACTTGCTATTTGATATATAATAATAATAAAGTGTTAAAAACTATATTCTGGCATAGATATTATTAATAAAGATATTTTACACCTTATCAACAATTACTTTTCCTATACATCTGTAGTAAAATTTGATGTTTTATATTTCAGCATTGAATTAAACTCAAAAATAAAAATTTTAAATACGCATCAACATATTCAATTTTTATTACAATTTCATAGACATAGGCAGTAATCCCCTCTGGCGTACCTTGTTAATTAGGAAGGAAAAGAAATTTTTGTTTTAAAACTAACTAAATAAAAGCTGTTGACTCTTTTATTATTTACGTACTTATCATTTATTTCGTATACTAATGTGGGCTTAGAGAGGCCATCTAGTTTCTGAATTGAATTTTGCACAGAGGAAACTCTATTCAAAACTCGAAATATAATGTCAAATTTAAAGTTTTCGTGTTCAGTAAATAAATTCATAGATCGAAAAACTTTTCAGTTAAGTTTGGGAATGACAGTGTAATATTTGTAACCCTCACACGTATCGTCCATCTTAGTAACGCTGCAACTGTAACATACTTTTTCTACCTGACCTTGGTACATACTGTCCAGAATCAAAATATATATATATATATATATATATATATATATATATATATATATATATATATATATATATATATATATATATATAAATGGATATAATATTACCTATACATACACTGAAGTGACAAAAAAAAGTCATGGGATAGCAATATGCAAATTTTCAGATGGCAGTAGCATCGCGTTGAACAGGTATAAATGCGCAGTGCTTTCGCAGAGCTTTCATTTCTGTTCAAGTTATTCATGTGAAGAGGTTTTGACGTGATGATGACCGCACGACGGAATTAACAGACTTTGAACGCGGAATGTTAGTTGAGCTAGACGCATGGGTCATGCCATTTCGGAAATCGTTAGGGAATTCAACATTCCCAGATCCACTGTGTCAAGAGTGTGCCGAGAGTATGAAATTTCAGGCATAACATCCCACCATGGACAACGCAGTGGTCGACCGCCTGCAATTAACGACCGAGATAGGCGACGTCTGCAAAGAGTCGTAAATTCTAACAGACAAGCAACACTGCGTCAAATAACCGCAGAAATCAATGTGGGACGTACAAGGGACTTGTCTGTTAGAACTGTGCGGAGAAATTTGGTTTTCTTTTGGGCTATTCCAGCAGAAGACCGACTCGAGTGCCGTTACTGACAGAACGACATCGCTTGCAGCGCCTCTCGTGAGCACGTGAGCATATCGGTTGGTCCCTAGATGAATGGAAAACCGTGGCCTGGTCCGATGAGTCACGATTTCAGTTGGTAAGAGCTGATGGTAGGGTTCGAGTGTGGCGCAGACCCCACGAAGCCATGGACCCAAACTGTCAGCAAGGCACTGTCTGCTGGTGGTGGCTCCGTAATGGTGTGGGCTGTTTTTTCATGGCTCTGGTGCGACTGGACCGAACATTGACTAGAAATGCTTATGTTCAGCTACTTGGAGATCACTTGCAGCCATTCATGGACTTCATGTACCCAAACAACGATGGGATTTTTATGGATGACAATGCGCCATGTCACCGGCCACAACTGTTCGCGATTGGTTTGAAGAACATTCTGGACAATTCCAACGAATGATCTGGCCACCTAGACGCCCGACATGAATCCCATCGAGCATTTATGGGACATCATCGAGAGGTCTGTTCGTGCCCAAAATCCTGCACCATCAACGCTTTCACAATTATGGACGTCTATCGAGACAGCATGGCTCAATATTCCTGCAGAAGACTTCCAACGACTTGTTGAGTCCATGCCACGTCGAGTTGCTGCACTTCGCCGGGCGAAAGGAGGGCCGACACGATATTAAGAGGTATCCCATGACTTTTGTCACTTCAGTGTATATATCCAAAACTACACATATATAGATATATTATTCCCACTAAATATGGTTTGTCTTGCTGCATTACAGTCATTTTTTTTACACACTAAGGATAATTAGAGCTGGACTTATAATTTAAAAATGCTTTCGCTTGGTTTGTCACTATACGGTAATTTTTTCAGCACACTTTAGGCTCATTAGAACGGGACGTATAGACAAGTGCGCATTTCGAAAAACAAACAAACCTCCATGACGAAAAGATTCGAACCTGTAGCTTGTGGTACCACAGAACACAGCGCTAGTCAATTGGCCATTGGCCACAAAAGTGAATTCCGGACACCAAGATTCGAATATGAAACATGTGGTACCAAATCCCAGAACCCCTCACTATAGTGTGAAACAATTTGATGACATACATTCCACCTTTAGTTATTAAATTTAGTTAACATATTACACAAAAATACGGGAGACAACAAAAACTGGTTAACAAAAGTTCTTACCCATCAACTTGTTAAATGTTAGACATTTTAGTATAATGTTATTTGCAAAGTTATGTGGTTATAAATTAACCTCCTATCTGCCATATCTTATCAACCCAGCTATTCCAACAATCATTCATTGCATATATCTAAGTTGACACAATTCAATTAAGCGTAACGCCAACTGCCTCCGAGGCAACAGGGCTTCCGATCATTGCTGGAATACCATCCCTTCCCCCTCCAGGTGCTTTCCAGACTGAGCCCCCATCAACACCCGGGCTCAGGATAGTGTTGAGTTAATCAACACCGAACCAGCATCATCCAGATACTCCGGGACCAGTGAACTAATCAGAAGGCCTGATGAGTTGGGAAGCTGCATTTCCCTTTAAAGGTTCATTTGGGAGGAAATGGCTCCATAAGTTTCTTTCAACTGGTATGGGGCACGTCTATTAATGGGTGGAGTTTATCGAGATTTTACAGGGTTTGTTGGATGAGTTTAAAGAATTATGTGTGTTGATTTGGACATGCAGTTTTTTAACTCGGTCAATACTACTTGATCCGTTGATGTGAAAGGACAATTTTATTTCTAGTTAAAATTGAATTTATGTTTTATTTTATGTATGTCCTTATATAGAGTGGATACTGAAAGACGTAAAAGTTAGAAAAGTCTCAATTTGTTCATTTTCGATCGAATCAATTTTTTTTCTTTCTATTTTCTTTTTGTTGATGTTGATAATACAGCATGTCTTTAAATTTAAAATGACTGAATACATATATAGATTTAATATTCCCACTATAATGTGGTTTGACCAGTTGCATTAAGGATATTACTGTTATTATTTGCACACTAAGGATAGTTAGAGCTGGACCTACAATTTAAAGTGTGTGTTTGGTTTGGTTTGGTTTGACGTTCTACGGTCATTTTTGTGCACACTTTAGGCTAAATAGACCGGGACCTACACTTTAATGTGGATTCAAATTACTAACAAACATCCATTCCACTGCCAGCATTCGAAACTGTAGCTTGTGGTTCCAAAGCCCATAGCGCTAGCAATTAATTAGCCGTTGGCCACAATTTAAAAGTGGATTCCAGACCACTAACAAACTTCCATGATTCCAGGATTCGAACTTGAAGCCTGTGTTATACCAGAGGCGCCCACAATAGTATGAAAAAATTTATTATCATATAGTACATTCCACCTGTAATTATTCATGGTATTTAAATTAATTTAATATTTTACAAAAACACTATTAAAAATTCTTACCCATCAATTTGTTAATTATTAGACATTTTATTTTATATTATTTGCATAGATATGGGGTTCTAAATTAGCCTCTATTTGACATATCTTATCAACCTAGCTACGCAAACAATCCTTAATTGCATATATCTAAGTCGACACAATTCAATTAACCGTCACGCTAACTGCCTCCGATGCAACAGAGCTCCTGATCATTGGCTGGAATGCCATCCCTTCCACCTCAGATGCTTTCCAGGCTGAGCCCCCATCAACACCCAGGCAAAGAGATAGTGTTGAGTCAATCAACACTCAACCAGCATCATCCGAACACTCCCGGGACGAGCTGCCCAATCTAAAGGCCTAATGAGTGGGAGACACGGCAGGAAGTCGGGAAGCTGCATTTTCTTTAAAGGTTCATTTGGGGAGGAAAAGGGCTTCGTAAGTTTCCCTGAACTGGTGTGTGACACATGCCTATTAATTGGTGGAGTTTATCGAGATTTTAAAGCATTAGGTTGGGTGAGTTGAAAGAATTATGTATGCTGATTTGGACAAGTAGTTCTTTACTCCGATCAAAATTGTTTGATGTTGAATGGAGTAGTTTTGTTTCGACTTAAAATTACATTTATGTTTCATTTTATGGAAATGCCTTTCATATAAGTTGTCTACTGAAAAGACTTGTTAGAAAAAGTCACAAGTTGTTATTTTCAGTCGTTTTTCTTTTTTTTTATTTTTATAATAGAGAGCATGTCTTTAAATTTTTTTTGACCCAATGATGTAGAGCATGTAAATTTTAAATTTAAAATCACTCAATATAATGTAAGCCGACGACATATAAATTTACCCAATGAGAATAAAATTTACAAAAATTTAAATTTAAATTAGCTCAATATGTTGTCGCGGCAACGGTCAAAGTTACAAAATCTTAATGTAATTAAAAAATAGTAATGGGCTTGAATAATTAGTACAAAAAAAAAAAGTATTCAGGCCACTGCCATCATTGATTTATCTTGTCCTTTACGTTTAAAGTCCAGAGGGATAATTAGAAAAGGACCTACAATTTAAATTTATCGCAACCACTAACAAACCTCCATAACGCCAAAATTCAAACTTGAACCATGTGGTACCAAATGCCAGAATAATTTATTATAATAAATTCCATCTGCAGTCATTCATGGCATTTAAGTTAAATTAATGTTTTACATCAAAAACACAGGATCATTTTATTCAAAAAAATTCTTATCCATCGACTTGTTAAATATTATACTTTTTTATTATAATGTCATTTGAATAAATATGTGGTTCTAAAAATCCTATACCTCCCTATCTGCCATATCTTATCAACCCAGCTATTCCAAACAACCATCAATTACATATATCTGAGTTGACACAATTCAATGAACCGTCACTCTAACTGCCTCCGATGCAACAGAGCGTCTGACCATTGTTGGCTGGAATACCATTCCTTCCACCTCCAGATGTTTTTCCATGGCCCAGCCCCATCAACACCCAGGCGGGGATAATGTTGAGTTAATCAACACTGAACCAGCATCATCGGAACACTCCCGGGTCAGGCGAACCAATGGAAAGGCCTAATGAGTCGGAGACACAGACGGGAAGCTGCATTTCCCTTGAAGGTTGATTTGGAGAGGAAATGGCTTCATAAGTGCCTCTCAACTGATATGTGACACGTCTATTAATGGGTGGAGCGAGATTTTAAAGGATTTGGTTGTGATGTTGATTTAGGCTGATTTACACAGTTTCTTTAATTTGCCAAAATTGTTTGATGTTGAATGAATGGAGAGATTATTTCTAGTTAAAATTTAATGTATGTTTCAATTTTATGTATTTCATTTATACAGGGTGACCACTGAAAGACTTAAGGTTAGAAAAAGTCATAAAAAATCGTTTTCATTCTTTCTTTTTTTCGTCGTTGTTGATAATAGAATGATTAAAAAACTCGTTTTAAATATATTTTTCTTTTTTGTCTTTCTATCTATTTTGTCATTGTTGTTAAGGAAAATAGAGCATGGGCCTTAAATTTAAAGTGGTTTGTATTTATTGTCGCTCTATCGTCATTTTTTGTGCAATCTTTAGGCTAATTAGACCGGGTCATTTAATTTTTTTGCCACTGACAAAGGTTACCAAAAGGCCAGAGCGCTAGAACCAGGTCGCACAATTTAATGTGAATTCCGGTCTAATAACAAACTTACATGACGCTCAGGATTCGAACTTGAAGCCTGTGGTACCATAGACTAGAGCTCTCCTACTATGAAACAATTTATTATCATACATTCCATTTGTATTTATTAAATTAAGTCATTTTACACAAAAACACTTGATCATTCTAATTAAAAATATTCTTACCCTCAACTTGATAAATGTTATTATATTTTATTATAATGATATTTGCACAAATATGTGGTTATAAATTAACCCCCTATCTGCCATATCCTCGTCAACCTAGCTCCGCAAACAATCATTAATTGTATATACCTAAGTTGACACAATTCAATGAACCGTAACGTTAACTGTCCCCGATGCAACAGGACCCGACCATTGGCTGGATACCCACCCTCCCACCTCCAGATGATTTCCATGCTGAGCCCCCATCAACACCGGGCCGGGATAGGGTTGAGTCAATCAACACTGAACCAGCAGCATCCGAGACACTCCCAGGATAAACTGATATAGTCGGAAGGCCTAATGAGACTGAGACACAGCGGGAGTTGGGAAGCTGCATTTCCTTTAAAGGTTCATTTGGGAGAAAAGGGCTTCATGAGTTTCCCTGAACTGGTACGTCTATTGATTGGGTGGAGTTTATCGAGATTTTATAGGATTTGTGTTGGGTGTTTAAAGAATTATGCATGTTGATTTGGACACCAGTTCTTAACTAGGCCAAAATTATTTGATGTTGAATGAGAAGTTTTGTTTCTAGTTAAAATTATGCTATTTATGTTTTTATTTTATTTATGTCTTTTATATGAGGTGGCCACTGAAAGTTTTAAGGATTAGAAAAAGTCACACCTGGTTCGTTTTCAATGGTTTTTCTTTCTATTTTCTTTTTTTTGTTGTTTAATAGAGACTATGTCTTTAAATTTAAAATGATTCATTATGATATCAGGCAACAAGAAAAATTCTTTGATTTTTTTCAGTGAAAGTTTATTTAATTTCAGAGAAAATAACCGCAAAATTTTAGATTCGAGAACATCTGCTCCCCATGATAATATCTCAAGTGAATTTATTTAAATAAAATGAGTTAACAAGAAATGTATCTTTCAAACTAAATGATTAGAGTTATACATTACGTTATCAGGAAAATCATCATCAGTGACTTAACAGTCCCATGGTAGGCCAAGGCCATCTGTCTACTGGCAGAGTTCAAGGCAGGAGAAGTTTTGAAGTGGGTTGCCAATCAACATACAACGCTCTACAGTAATATTAGTCAGGGAACAAGTGGAATGCATTTATAATGAATTCCGAACCTATAAACATCCATGGCACCGATCGCCAGAACGCTATTTCACTCGGCCATTTGGAAATCTCTTAAAACTTTTCATTAAATAACTAGTGTTAAATTCTCAGTTTGATTCTTCACTGAGACGGAAAAAAATTCAATTATTTTTTTCTTATTGGACATGAATTACGTTCATTGTTGGACATATTTTAATCTCCAAATGATATTCGTGCAAATAAACACGTGCAGTCAGCTCAAGACTACAATGATTGGCTGGAAAACTATTGAAAACACATTGGCTGAAAACACTATTAAAAAACTGAGCCCCTATTTCAAAACGTGCATTAAAATTTAAGTTAAGTTAATCGCATGTACAGCTCAGTCCAAACACCATTTGTGTGACAAGTTGGAATGATTCCGAACTTGAGAGGAACCGCGTAGTGCGGAAGCTGCACGTCAAAATTTTGAAAGACAGAAATGTAAGTTTCTCAACTGGTGTGTGTCGCTTCAAATTTAGCTACTGTCACAAGAAAGGATTTGGTATGAGTTTAAAAAATATATATGCTGATAATCGCCAAACAGGTGAAAAATATTGCCATTTTAAAATGGAGCAGTTTAGTTTATAATTAAAGTGCGGCAATTTATGTTTTATTTTATGTGTGTTTTAGATGACTGCGTGACTGTGACCTATTCACTGGTCTGAAATCCTGAATGCCATTTTCAGCTGTCCATCTTTCTTGGCATTTACTTTGTTTAGTATATGGGAAATAAAGATTTCTTTTGTTGCAGGAGATGATGGTTTAATGAAAGTTCATTATAACCTTTAATTTTAAAAATAATTGTCAATTTGAGTTCCGCTAACGTGCATTTTAGTGTGGAGGTTCAATCAGCTGGTGTTGTTATGGACACTGTTTCAAAATAGAAGATATCCACTGGCGTTTCTGATTTCCGCATCTTTTTCTGTAGAAAAGGTTAGTCGGACTACCTACAGGGAGTTCTAGAAATTTGCCGTACAGGGGTTGTTGTAGAAAAGTGCCTACAGGAAGAGTTGTAGAACATTGCCAAGTGGAGTCAAGTCGACAATCATAGATTGGCGTGCTTTCAACAAAGCTCTGCAGTCATTTTTCACATTTGAGACTAATGGGTTCTTGGACCTGCTTAAGTGGATTGAACCGCTCACAAACATCCATGGGATAAGATTTGAAAATGACTTAAGACAAGGGGTTGCCAGGCAAAGAGCAAAATTTTCTGAATTTGGATCAGTGAAAGATCATTGCATCTCAGAGAAAATTTAAGTACCATATTTAATGTGAATATCTACTCCCGATAATTTTCAAATAATATTTCCACTGAACAAAGCTGACTCGCGAAAATATATTTCGATACTTTTAAAGTTCCATATATGATTGGATTGCATCAATATAAGAAAATGTATGTTCATATTTTTTCTCTTTCTAATGAAGCTTAAAACGCTAAAAAAGCTTGGTCATGGTTAGCACTCTAAGGCAAGCGCTGCACACAGGTTTCACATTGCAAGCGCTGCACAATTTACTCACCCAGGGGCGCGTTTAACTTGCAGATAAGCCACGGAAGCGGAGTAACAATACCCCCATTCAACTCTCTACGAATCTATTAGGACCGGGACCTACGGTTTAAAATGGATTCGAACCACTACAAACATCCATGGCACCGCCCAGGACTCGAACCCGAAACCTGTGGTACCGAGCTCCTGGCGCTAGCCACTCCGGCACCCCTATGTTCATATTTTAAGTATACAAAATGAAACACTGTATTTTAAATATATTCAAAAATAAAATCAATTTGTAAAAACTCCCCCCATTTTCATTTTTGAATAATTCTATTTTTGTGAGGGGGGAGGGTGTAGTGCTCTGGCAAGCTCGTAGCTCAAGAGTTTGAATCGTTAGAAATATAGTTTTATAAGTTGAGAAACCTTTCGGAATCCAGCTACTGCTAAAAGTTTCTGGTATTCGACCAAGACAAACAACGCTAATATTATGACCGGTCCGTGGTGAAAAAACCGATGTAATTTAGAAAGCAGCATTGCACATCATTTGCGTGCGGCGATATAAGTGATTGTGTTTTAGATGACTGCGTGACTGTGAGCCTATTCGACTGGTCTCCTGAATACCATTCACAACTGTCTATCACTGGCTCCGCTTATAGTATAAAGAAAATAAATATATTGTAGTTTTGTATGAAGAAATGATTTAATGAAAGTCCATTATAACCTTTAATTTGATTAAAAAATTACATTATGAGACAAAAAGTAACATTTATACGTGGAGACATTGAGTTAGTCATGCTAGTCATGAAGTACTCTAATTAAGTGGGGCGACGATAAATTTCAAATAATTTATCTGAATGAAAAAAGCTACGTTCGAATATCCATGCAATACTTTTAAAGATTGATATATTATTGGATTCTAGGGCTTGATGAGCTGACGCTCTGTACCATAGGTTTCGGGTTCGAGTCCCGACTGTGCCATGTATGTTCGTAGTGGTTCGGTACCACTTTAAACCGTAGGTATCGGTCTATTATGATCGTAGAGCGTTAAGGAGTGTCACTCACTTCCGTAGCATGTCTTCAATAAAAAACGTACCCCCTGTGTAATGCTAAATGAGTAACAGCGGTGCACCCTTGCTTATGACAAAAGATTAACTATCTCTGTCTTTGCAAGTTGTATTAGAACACCATTTTGGGATGCCTGATAGCCCAGTGACAGGTGCTCTGGCTTTTTTTTGCACAGGTTTTGAGTTGTCACTGGTACTACGCATGTTTGTAGTGGTTCGGAATCCCCATTAAACCGTAGGTCCCGGTCAATTATGATCGTAGAGCGTTCAGGCGGTAGTGTTACTCGCGTTAGAAGCATTATCTTCAAGCTGCACGTGCCTTCTGGTAGTGCTAAATGAAGTAATTTCGGTGCAGTTCTCGCTTATGGTATTAAAGATAACACTCAGCTGCATTAAAAAATGATTGGATTGCATCAATATAAGAAAAGTATGTTTATATTTTGCAGTATACAAATGGAACACTGTATTTTGAAAATATATTCAAAAAAATAGAATCGATTTGAAAAACTCCACCCCATTTTCATTTTTCATCTATTTTCTGTGAGGGGAAGGTTGAACAACATGCGTAGCTAAAAGTTTGAATCGACTGTAAAAATATAGTTTCACAAGCTTGAGAAACCCGTTTAACCTTAGCTATAGTCACAAGAAAGATTTGTATTCCTCGACCAAACAAGATACAGATTTATATATGCTGGAAGAACAGATTTCGATATGTTTAGAAATCAGGCCTTTTCACATCATTTGCGTGCGGCAACATTAGTGATTGGTTTTAGATGACTGCGTGACTGTGACCTATTCACTGGTCTCCTGAATCCTGAATATCAATCACAACTGTCCATCACTGATTTCTTGCTAGTATAAGGAACATAAAAATTTCTGTGGTGCTTTACGAGATGGCGGGTTGTGAAAGTCATTATAATCTTTAATTTGATAAAAAATTAATTACTCAATGAGATAAAATAGCATTTTTAATGCAACATATTAGATTGCACATAGAAGAAGAATATTGCCACCAGAAAGTCTCACTACCCTGATAGGTTTGGTTTTGTCCCTCTACTGTTATTTTTGCGCACTTTAGGCTAATTAGACCTGAACCTACAGCTTAACCTGTATTCTGTTCCACTCACAAACATCCATTCCACCGCCAATTCGAACCTTCTTAGCAACAAAGGCCAGAGCACTAGCCAATTGGCCATCAGGGACCACCGTAGAAGACATTAAATTAGTCATGCTAATTTAATTACTCTGATTAAGTGAGACAACGATAAATTTAAAATATTTCCCTCTGAACGACCCTACGGAAATATCCTTCAAATACTTTTAAAGATCGATATATGATTGGATTGTAGGGCCCGATGGCTGAGCATGGCACCAGTACCACATTGCCATGTCCCGGCGGTGCCATGGTTTTTGCAATGGTTTGTAATCCACTTTTTAAACCCTACGTCCAGATCCGCCATGATCGTAGAGATTGTAGGGATAGTGTGTCCCTCGCGTCCGTAGCATATCTTCAGCTACACGTGCCCCCCTGGTTAATGCTAAATGAGTAGCACCGGTGCAGCCCTTGCTTATGACAGAAAATTATTAAATGTAATGTAATATGTAATGTATTATGTAATGCTAAAGCTGTATTAGAACACCATTTTGGGATGCCCTGACGGCCGAGTGACTTTCTTCTAGCACCAGTTTCGAGTTCGAGTCACGATGGTGCCATGCATGTTTGTAGTGGTTCGGAATCCACTTTTAAACCGTAATTCCCGGTCTATTATGATGTAGAGGCGTTATGTGGTAGTGTTACTCGTGTTCGTAGCTAACTTCAAGCTACGTGCCCCATACATATTCACTAAAATGAGTAACGTCGATTTGCAGCCCTGTTTATATCATAAGTTGATAACTGTCTCTGTATTCCATCTGCATTAGAAAAATAATTATTGAATGCAACAATGTAAAAAGTATGTTCTATTTTTGCAGTATACAAAAGGAAAACACTGTAAATATATTCAAAAAATAGGGATTGAAAAAACTCCACCCTTTTTCATTACTGAATAGTTCTATTTTCTGTAGGATCAAAATAAATATTGACAGAAAATAAAAAAGACTGTTAAGGTAAACAAACAGAAATTTTGTTGGAATTCTTGGACAAAACTTTATTATGTTTACTTTATGTGTTTTCAATCAGGACCTTTCAGTATTTCATATATTACATGAACTTTACAAACACGACTTATTTAGTATGAAAAACAAATCAAATTCAAGATGATTTATTGCTGGAACAAAATTCGAAGGAAATTTAATATCGTGTACAACGATCTGCATTTCATTTTTGTAATAAGAACTTGGAAAAATATTTTCAACATAATTTACTATATTTCTTGTATCTGAAATAGAGTAGTATTTTACTCTTTGAGTTCGAAAGACGAAATATATTCAGAAGACTATTTTACTAGCGTTGAATTCTTTTTTTACATAGAATTGAAGCAATTTCATTGTAAACTTTTTTGTTTATGTATCAGAGAATATTTTGTAAACAAAGCATCGCGTATTTTTATTAAATAAATCATATATAAACAGTAAGTTGAAGTTTATTACAAATTTTATTTATATAAATTTATATCTCTTTGTTAAAATTTGATTTAAGAAAATTACCATGTCGGTATGTAGAAATATTTGATTTTGATGAAATAGTTTGATTGAAAATGTCCACGTGTGTGGATAACAAGGTTCAATTCAACAATGAAAAAAAAAAATCTAGATTTATTTATCATTTTAATTGCTAACACAATACTTAATTTCACAATACAAATTGCAATACGAAGAAATACTTAAGTATTTTTAAATTTTAGAATCAACATCTAATAATATATTTTTAAATTTTAGGATCAACATTTAATAATATATTTTTACATTTAGAACCAACATTTGATAATGTATTTTTACATTTTTAGAATCAACATTTAATAATGTATTTTTAAATTTTAGAATCAACATTTAATAATGTATTTTTTTTAAATTTTAGAATCAACATTTGTGATGTATTTTTATATTTTCGAATCAGCATTTCAAAATGTATTTCTAAATTTTCGAATCAACATTTAATAATATATTTCGAAATTTTGGAATCGACATTTGATAACGTATTTTTAAATTTTAGAAATCAACATGTAATAATTTTTTTTTTAATTTTAGAATCAACATTTAATAATGTATTTTTAAATTTTGGAATCAACATTTAATGGTGTACCTTTTTTAAATTTTAGAATCAAATTTTAAATAATGTAATTTTAAATTTCAGAACCAACATTTAATAATGTGTTTTTAAATTTCATAATCATATATATATAAGAAAAAAAATTACAAGACTGCATCTATATAAGAAAAGTGTGTCCATATTTTGCAGTATACAAAATGAAACACTGTATTTTGAAAAATATTCAAAAAAAATAGAATCGATTTGATAAAACTCCACACACTATTTTCAATTTTGAATAGTTCTATTTTCTGTGAGGATAAAAATATATATTGACAGAAAATGGAATAAATAGTCTTTGAGGTAGCACGAAACAGACATTTTGTAGGAATTCTTGCACAAAACTTTATTATGTTACTGTTTTTCAATCAGGTTCTTTCAGTATTTCATATAATACATAGCTTTACAAACACTATTTATTTAGTATGAAAAGCAAATCAAATTAAAGACGATTTATTGCTGGATCAAAATTCGAAGGAAATTTAATATCGTGTACAGCGATCTGCATTTACATTTTGTAACAAAGAGCTGTAGGAAAAATATTCAATGCACATATAACAAACTATATTTCTTCAATCTGAAATAGAGAGTATTTCTCTGAGTTTGTAAGACTAAATATATTCAGAAGAATATTTTTTACTAGAGTTGTCTTCTTTTTTGACAAATTGAAGCAATTTCAACTGTAAATTTTTTTTTTACGTATCGAGAATATTTTGTGAACAAAGCATCAGGTATTTTTATTAAATAAATCATGTATAAACAGCAGGTGGAAGTTTATTACAAGTTTATATTTATATATAAACTTATATTTCTTTGTTAAAATTTGATTTATAAAAATTAAAAGGACGATTAAGTACAAAAATTTGATTTTGATGAAGTAGTTGACCTTGAAATGTCCACACGTGTAGCGAATGAAGGTTCAATTTAACAAAAAAAAAAAAAAAAAAATAGTAATAGTTTTCATTCAATTAATTTCATTGCTAACATAATACTTAATTCAGAAATACAAACTGCAAATACGAAGAAATATTTATGTATTTTTAAATTTTAAAATCAACATTTAATAATCTATTTTTAAAGTTAGAATCAACATTTAATAACGTATTTTTATATTTAGAATCAACATTCGATAATGTCTGTTTCAATTGTAGAATAAATAATCAATAATGCATTTTTAAATTATAAAATCATAAAATCAGCATGTATTTCAATTTTAGAATCAACATTTAATAATGTAATTTTAAATTTTACAATCAACATTTAATAATGTAATTTTGAATTTTGAATCACATTTTAATAATGTATTTTAAATTAATATTTAATAATGTATTTTTAAAATCAATATTTAATAATGCATTTTTAAAATCAGCATTTAATAATGTATTTTTAATTTTAGACTAAGCATTTAATAATGTATTTTTAAATTTTAGAATAAACATTTAATAATGTATTTTTAACTTTTAGAATAAACATTTAATAATGTATTTTTAAATTTTAGTATCAATATTTGATAATGTATTTTTAAATTTTAAAATCATTTAATAATATATTTTTAATTTTAGAATCAGCATTTGATATGTATTTTTAAATTCTAGAATCAACATTTAATAATGTATTTTTAAATTTTAAAATCAACATTGGATAATCTATTTTTAAATTTTAGTGTCAACCTTTTATAATCTATTTATAAATTTTAGAATCAACATTTGATAAACTATTTTTTAAATTTTAGAATCAACATTTCATAATGCATTTTTAATTTCAGAATCAGCATTTGTTAATGTATTTTTAAATTTTAGAACCATATATATAAGAAAAATTTTCAATATTGCATCTATATAATGCATTTTTAAATTTTTGAATCAACATTTGATAATGCATTTTTTTTAGTATCAAATTTGAATAATGTATTTTAAAAAATATACTTTTCAAAGTATTTTATAAATTTGGAAAAACTCCACCCTATTTTCATTTTTAAATTTTAGATCAAAAATCAAAATCTTGATAAAAATGGAATAAATAAATTTTAGAATCAACATCTGAAACAGACATTTTGTAGGAATTCTAATACAAAATTTATAATGTTACTTTTTTTTCAATCAGGTTCTTTCAGTATTTCATTTTTAAATTTTAGAAACACATTTGATAATGTATTTTTAACAAATCAAAAAATCTGTATTTTTAAAATTTAGTATCAACATTTAATAAACAATCTAATGATAATAATAATAATAATATTATAATAATATAAAGATCATAATGATTAATAATCAATTTTTGATAATGTATTTTTTAAATTTTATAATTCAGAAAATATGTTTTTAGAATTTTGTCTTCTTTTTTTATATAGAATTAATAAAGCAATTTCAACTGTAAATTTTTTTTTTTTTATCAAGAATATTTTTAATCATGTATTTTTAAATTTTAAATAAATCATTTAAAAACGTATTTTTAAATTTTAGAATCAACATTTCATAATGTATTTTTAAAGTAAGAATCAATATTTTAATGAAATTTTGAATTTATAGAATCAATATTTAAGATAATATTTTTAAATTTTAGAATCAACATTTGATAATGTATTTTTAAATTTTGGAATCAACATCTGATAATGCATTTTTAAATTTTAGAATCAACATCTGATAATGCATTTTTAAATTTTAGTATCAGTATTTAATAATGTATTTTTAAATTTTAGAATATACTTTTCATATTTATGTATTTTTAAATTTTAGAATCAAAATTTGATAATGTATTTTTAAATTTTAGAATCAACATCTAATAATGTATTTTTAAATTTTAGAATCAACATCTGATAATGCATTTTTAAATTTTAGTACCAGTATTTAATAATGTATTTTTAAATTTTGGAATCAACATTTGATAATGTATTTTTAAATTTTAGAATCAACATTTGATAATGTATTTTTAACTTTTAAAATCTGTGTTTTTTAAAATTTAGT
Organism: Caerostris extrusa; assembly: GCA_021605095.1. Classification (NCBI taxonomy): domain Eukaryota; kingdom Metazoa; phylum Arthropoda; class Arachnida; order Araneae; family Araneidae; genus Caerostris; species Caerostris extrusa. Next base: position 18,804 of record BPLR01002156.1, read on the forward strand.
ATCAACATTTAATAAACAATCTAATGATAATAATAATAATAATATTATAATAATATAAAAAGATCATAATGATTAATAATCAACATTTGATAATGTATTTTTAAATTTTAGAATCAACATTTGATAATGTATTTTTAAATTTTAGAATCAACATTTGATAATGTATTTTTAACTTTTAAAATCTGTATTTTTAAAATTTAGTATCAACATTTAATAAACAATCTAATGATAATAATAATAATAATAATAATATAATAATATAAAGATCATAATGATTAATAATCAACATTTGATAATGTATTTTTAAATTTTATAATCAACATTTAGAAATGTATTTTTAAATTTTAGAATTAACATTTAATAATGTATTTTTAAATTTTACAATGAACATTTAATAGTGTATTTTTAAATTTTACAATCAACATTGAATAACGTATTTTTAAATTTTAGAATCAACATTTGATAATGAATTTTTAAATTTCAGAACCATATATATAAGAAAAATATTGCAATATTGCATCTATAAGAAAAAAGTGTGCCCATATTTTTGCAGTATACAAAATTGGAACACTGTATTTTGAAAATATATTCAATAAAATAGAATCGATTTGGAAAAACTCCACCCCCATTTTCATTTTGAATAGTTCTATTTTCTGTGAGGATCAAAATAAATCTTGACAGAAAATGGAATAAATAGACTGTTGAGGTCGCACGAAACAGAAATTTTTTGGAATTCTTGAACAAAACTTTATTATGTTACTTTATGTATTTTTCAATCAGGTTCTTTCAGTATTTCGCATATTACATAGCTTTACAAATACGATTATTTAGTATGAAAAACAAATCAAATTCAAGATGATTTATTGCTGGATCAAAATTCGAAGGAAATTTAATATCGTGTACAGCGATCTGCATTTTACATTTTTTAAATAAAGAACTGGAGAAAAAATATTCAATGCACATGTAATTCACTATATTTCTTGTATCTGAAATAGGTAGTATTTACTCTTTGCGTTCGAAAGCAAACGAAACATATTCAGAAGACTATTTTACTAGCGTTGTCTTCTTTTTTTATATCGAATTCAAGCAATTTCAATTTGTAAATTTTTTGTTTTTATGTATCAAGAGAATATTTTGTGACAAAGCATCAGGTATTTTTATTAAATCAATCATGTATAAGCAGCAAGTTGAAGTTTATTACAAATTTCTATCTATATACAAATTTATATTTTTTTTGTTAAAATTTGGTTTATGAAAATTACCAATTCGGTTTTGAAAAATTTCATTTTTGATGAAGTAGTTGACTTTTTGAAATGTCCCACGTGTGGCGAATGAAAGTTAATTCAACAAAGAAAAAAAGAATCCACAGATTTGTTAATTCATTTAATTTCATTGCTAACATAATACTTAATTCAATAATTCAAACAGCCATCAGAAGAACACTTATATAATTTTAATTTTAAAATCAACGTATAATAATATATCTTTAATTTTAAAATCCTTTTAATAATGTATTATCAAAATAGCTTATTTAATAATGTAACGTTCTTCTACAATAGTAGCTCCATTAATTTTATATTGTTTTGAAATGTTTCTGCATTTGCATTGATTTTAAATTTTTACTGCTTAATTTTTATAAAAATGTACATATCTTTGCCCATTGCAATTTTTCTAATTATTTTCTTAATTTTTGGAAATTGTGCATTTACAAACTCAGACCAGTGTTTAGATTTTAAAAGCAATTTATCAAGAACATTAAAGATTTATTCTATGCAGACAGATAAAACAGGCAAGACGCTTTAAAATATGCAGTAATATTCGCAGTATATTATTACATTGCAATCATAAATCCTTTTATCATGACAAAATCAAATATATTTAATAAGAAAAACTTCGTGTTTTATTAATAATTTTATGCTATAGCTGGTGGATGGGAGAAACTCTAACCATATTTTTGGTAAACTAATTTTTAATACGAATGGAATCATCAAACGAAAAATCACTGTATGATCTTTTTGAAATACTTTTTCCATTATTTTTACTCTAAAAATACCTATTTGTTTTTTAAAAGTAAATATAGTATAGAAAATTTTAGTTTATTGATTAGAACTTATATTTATTGCGGTCTCGTGAATAAATTGTTTGGTAATAAGTTTGGCGAATAAGTCAACAAGTTTGGCGAGATTTAAAAGCTTATTTTTCATCAACGTGCAATAAAAATTCAAAAGAAAAGTTATTTAATATTTTTAAATATAATTTCTAATAAGTAAATATATAGAATATTTTATTTTTTGATAAACTTACTGTATTGATTAAACATATATTGCAGTCTCTTGAATAAATCATTTGGCGAATAAGTTAATAAGGTTGGCGTATTTAAAGCTTATTTTTCTCCAATAGCATGCAATAAGAAATGAAAAAGAAAATATATTTAATATTTTTAAATATAATCATACTTTGGAGAAAAATATTTTCAAGTTCAAATAATGATAAAACGAACACAGATCATTAAAATCCAGGAAAAGATCTTAATTTAAAAAATGGTTTCAGGAGACGTTTACTTTTTCTTGTTAACATTTGACTTTAGTGAATAAAATGAGAAAAACGTTATTTAACGAGATTCGCATTTTTGTAATCTCTAGAGTCAATCAGTCTTGAATTTTTGCTAATACATTTAAGTTAGTAAATAAATAAACACATTGGGGGATTTTCATAAGTAATAAATATCAATTTCATAAGTTATTCATATTCAAAATATAAAAATTATGTATATCAATGGGTGTTTTTTTTAAACTTAACTCTTAAATTAGTTTTATTCTGTTTAATGCTTATTCATTCAGAAATTAATTTCATTGAATTTAATAATATTTTTCATGTTTGTATTTTTAAAGAATATATATCATGTTATATTTAATACACACAGATTAATGTCTTTTTTTTACTAAATGACTTAAAATAATTCTTTATTTATGATTCTAAATAAATGCATATAGTTTAATTGAATGAATTTTTGTAATTTAAAAAATTTTATTTGCAGAATGAAAATAAAAAATTGAGTATACCTCAAAACACAAAAAAAAATCATATTTTTTTAGAGATAAGTGATATTATTTTCTTGACATGTATATATTTAATGAAACCAAATCACATATTTATACATTCAATTAAACATTCATTTAATTATTATTAGTCATCAAAAAGTGCATATATTCATTATTAAACATCATAAAGTAATATATTTATTATTAGACACCATAAAGTGTATATATTTATTATTAAACATCTAAAGTGTATATATTTATTATTAGCCATTATAAAGTGTATATATTCATTATCAGACACCATAAAGTGTACATATTTAATCATAAAGTGCATCATTACAAAATATATCTAATTTGATTAAAATTATTGCAAAAGATTGATGATAATCGTAATAATCGCCGTAATTATCATATGTAGTTAATGCAAAATTATTCAACCGTAAAAATAAACATTAAATTTTTATTTAAATTCAAAAAACCATTCTGATTGGTTTTTAAATCAATCCCTAAAAATACATTTATCCACCACAGCAAAAAAGAAGATCTTTTAAACACTTTAGAAACCAATTAAAAAGCTTAGCTGGAAGTCACCAAAAGACAGTGTCTTCACTCAGTGAATATCGATTCCATTTTCAATATGTTGATGCAGCTGTTGCGCTAATAAACATCTGCAACTAAAGTCAAAAAGTCAGCACTTTTTGCACTGAAGAAAACAAATTTTAGTAAACCTTCACCGGGCAACTTGAGAACTCTTGACAAGCGACATTGTATATCCAACATGATTTATTATTAAGCATCTTCTTTTATTTTTGTGTTTTCAGTTCAGTCTCATATGTTCTTTTGACACTGTTTTACTTTTCAGAGAACATGATGTTCTGGCACAAAAAACTCTTCCAAACATTTTTTATTATTATTATTATTATTATTATTTTATCATTATTTGGTGTTTTAATGTAAATTTCCTCTTCAGTTTTCAATCAATTTGGCATCAAAGATTTCTTTTTTTTTTTTTCCATTTGTTTGAACACCCTAGGTTTAATTTGAAAACAATAGATGAAGATGACAAGTCTTGCTTTACATTTACTTTTGAGGAAAACTGATGCTCAGGTACACAAAAACCCTTTTCAAACATATTATTATTATTATTATTATTATCATTATTCGGTGTGGCATGTAAATATATTCTTCAGGTTTCACTCAATCTGTCATCGAAGTCTTCTTTTTGTTTTCTTTATGTTGCAATTCAAACATTTCATTATTATAATTTTATCATTATTTGGTGTGGCATTTAAATTTCTTCTTCAATTTTTTACCCATCTGGCATGGAAGTCTTCTTTTGTTTTTCATTATGTTTGAACTCCCTAGGTTTGAACAATAGATGAAGACGATAAGTCTTTGCTTTACATTTTACTTTTGAAAGGAACACTGATGCTCAGGTACACAAAAACTCTTTCAAACACTTTATTATTGATATTGTTATAATTAATTTGGTGTGGCATGTAAATTTCTTCCTCAGTGTTCACCCAATCTGGCATCAAAGTTTTCTTTTTTTTTCTCCATTTGTTTGAGCACCCTAGGTTTGAACAATAGATGAAGATGATAAGTCTTGCTTTACATTTTACTTTTAAATGAAAACAGATGTTTGAGTACACAAAATTCTTATTATTATTATAATTACTTTTCAGTAAATGTTTTATTCCAACCCAATCTGGCATCGAAGTCTTCTTTTTTTTTTTGTTTTTATTATGTTTTCAGGTTTTGAACAGAAAAGTCTTACTTTTACATTTTCTTTTGAGAGGAAAAATGTTCATTTTACTCAAACATTTTATTATTATTATCATTATTTGGTGTGGCATGTAAATTTCTTCTTCAGTGTTCACCCAATCTGGCATCAAGTCTTCTTTTTTCCTGTTTGTTTGAGCACCCTTAGGTTTGAACACTAGATGACGATGATAAGTCTTGCATTACATTTTATTTTTGAGAGGTAATGGATGTTCAAGTACACAAAGACTCTTTAAAACATTTTTATTATTATCATTATCATTATTTGGTGTGGCATATAAATATCTTCTTCAGATTTCATTCAATCTGGCATCGAAATCTTCTTCTTTTTTTTTCCCTTATGTTTGAACTCCTAGATTTGAAAAATAAATGATGATAACACCACTAATTTACACCACTAATTTCAAATTCTCTTGATACCTCTCCCTAAGGGCAGTGGAATTTTAAACGAGGGCAACAGTAAGCCTCAAGTGCATTTGAGGACGTTTAATAAAATTTAGTGGGCAGTGAAAGCATAAAGAACAACAACAAAAACAAGTAATATAAAAAAAAAAAAATTTCAAGTCAATTCCTACTTTTTTTTTTTCACTATATTACAGAAAGTCCTTTATAAATAATTTTCATTCATTTTTAAGTTTATCTGGCGCCATCTATTGGTAGATACAGTCAACTTAAATCTAAAAGAAAAACTAAAATTAATTAATTAAATTTAATTACTGAATTAATATTTGAAAAAATGTATTAACATCCAGTTTCATCCACTACAAGTTCAAAAAAATGTATTTTGAGTGGATGAATGTATTTTATTGGATAAATGAACAAGATATATATTTTGAGCTAATAACGATTGAACAAAACAAAAGAAAAAAGCGAATAAAAGCGCTGATTTAGAAGTAAATAAAATAGTCGAGGATTAAATAGTAAATAAAACACTCGATGTTTAAGAAGAAGATAAAATAAAGTCTGATGTTTAAAACAGAAAATAAAATAGTCTGATAAAATAGTCGTTTAAAAGTAAATAAAATAGTCTGATAAATTAGTCGAGGGTTAAAAAGTAAATAAACTAATCGATGTTTACGAAGTAGATAAAATAGTCTGATAAAATAGTCGATGATAAATGCTTTGATAGTCACACACTAGGTTAATCTTTTTATCACGATAGTTTATAGTGTTGTTCGTAATTTTTATTTTTATATTGTCCTTCGTTAGCTTAATTTTCAATGTATAATTCGAATTTTTTTTATGACGGATTTTTTTTATTAAATAATTTTATAATTTCAAGCTTCAAATGTTTTATTTCTTCTTCTTCGCCAGCTCAAAGCCTATTACAGACCAAAGCAGTCTCCGTGAACTTCCTCCATCTGATTCTATCCTGGGCAATAGATCGCCATCTACTAATTCCTTTAGATTTCTTTCGATTGAATCAACCCATCTGGTGGGAGGTCTTATTCTTCTTCGAGTGCTCAGTTGTCGAAAAAGTAACTTTTTAGTTGATTGTTACATCTGAAAATGTGTCCCAGCCATCTAAAAAGACTTGCTTTTATAACTTTTACAATATCGGTTCTTTGAATTTGTTGTGAATTTCAAGCTACAAATGGTAGTTTTAGTTATGGTTAGTTTAATTATTTGCCAAGTTACAAATTAATTTGATCAATGGGAAAACCAATAAGTATAATGTAAATTAATGATGGTTTAGTTTATGATTTAAATCAATTCTTCTCTACATGAAAAATTACTGTCGATTGTCACAAGAAAATTGTTACAAGTCAAAATCGATTGTCACAAGAATTTGTTTACATGAATATTAGTATCAAAATTAAACCAGGAAGTTAATCCTGGTCAATTTTTACATTTTAAAGTGTTCATTTTACTCGAAAAAATTAGTTTTAATGAATTTTAACACGAAAAATCAATCACTATTAATTTTTCACACAACAAATTAATCGTGATTAGTTTTCACACAAAACTAATTGTTTGAATATTAATCAAATATGGATAAATAATGTTTAAAACAACAATGATCTGATTATCACTTTTAATATTTTTGATGTATATGCATATACATAAAAAAGAAACCAATGAAAGTCAAAACCCAATACTTTTTATATTTGAGGAAAATAAATTCAGTAAGGCCTCACTGGATAATCTAGAAAGTCCTGATCAGGCAACATGGCGTATCCCCAGAAGATTTATTATTATGGACCTTCTTTATTTATTTTCATGTTTTCAGTCTCATGTGTCTCTTGACACGCCATGGACTCTGCGGGGAAAACAAATGTACAGGTAGCACAGAGACTCTTTCGAAAACAAATGGGAATTCTCTTTATTGTAGTTTTTACTTTTGATGCGGCGTGCGAATTTCTTGTTTGACTTCTCACTCGGTCTGGCATCGAGTCTTGAGGGAGGAGTTTTTTATATTTATTTATTTATTTTCTAGGTTGAACAATAGACGAGGAAGATGAAGTTTACGCAACGAAATCAATGGTGAAGAAAGGACTTCCAGTATCTAAATTAAATGAGTTTCTCTGCGACACAAAAAGAGTTTTGAAGTGACATCTTTGATGGAAAAAAGGAATGGTGATGATCTTTTAAAAGGAGAAGAATTGTATATGTATCATTAAATTTAATTTTTAAGTGCGAACCAGTGTAGTTTATTTTCATGGTAAATAGGAAAAAGGAAAGAACAAATTTCATGAAGTGCTTATTAAGAATCAAAACACGATATCGTTGGGACAGTACAATGGTTTGGTAGGTTTTTTATTTTCTTAACTATTCTGTTAAAAAATCAAGTTTAATTCATCGTTGCTTATTTTCTTAACCATTCTCCATAACAAAATAAACAACATTGAATTAAACATTTATTGATAACATTAACTGTCGATACAGAATTGTTTTATTCATTCCATGGTAGATAGGAGAAAGAAATGAACAAACAAACTTCATGAAATGCTTATTAAGAATCAAAGCAGATTATCGTTGGGACAAAAAAATACATTTGGTTTTATAAATTGGAGATCATAATGGTTATAAAAATAAACAACTTTGAAAAAAACATTGACTGATAACATTAATTATCGAAACAGAGTATTTTTTTCATGGTAAATACGAGAAAGAAAAGAACAAAGTTCATAAAATGCTTATTAAAAATCAAAATAGAATATCGTTGGGACAATACAATACAACTGAACTTACAAATTGGAAATTCTGAATTTATTAAGTAAATAAACAACTTTGAGATAAACATTGATTGATAATATTAAGTGTCAAACCAGTGTAATTTTCTTCCATGGTAAATAGTATAAAGAAAATAACAAATTTTATGAAACACTTATTAAGAATCCAAACAGAAACACGTTGAGACAATGAAATACAATTCGACTTCCAAATTGAAGATTAGAATGGTTAAGAAAATAAACAACCTTAATTAAACATGATTGATAACATTAAATATCGAAACAGTGCAGTTTTTCATGGTGGATAGGAGAATGTAAACAGCAAATTTCATAAGACAGCAAATTTCATGAAAAATCAAACAGAATATCGACACGACAATATAATTGGACTCACAAATTGGAAATCAGAATTATTAAGAATATAAAGTAAATAAGAACATTAAGAATATGAAGTAAATATCGCTTGGTAACATTCAGTATCATTCATGAAGCTACAATTTTTATTCAATTTTGTACAAAATTTCGAAATTTTATTTGATTCTTTTAAGACATTTTAATTTCAAAGAAAATATTAGAAGAAATCATATATAAGCTTATTACAGTAATGAATTTCTTTTTCTCCTTTAAATTCTTTTTTAAAAATCCAGTTAATTAATAGTATTGACTTTAAATTCAAAACCTTCTTTTAATTTAAATAGGATGATAAAATATTTTCTGAAACTAACTCCAATTCATTCAATAAATTCATTTTATAAAAATCTTTTAATTTTCAATTCTGCACATTCAATAAACGCAAAGTATGTTTATTATTTTTCTCGTATTTTGTCTCAGAATCAGAAATCTTAATCAAAGCAAAGAAATGTTTATAAAATAATAAAAAAAAAATGCAATCAGTAATCGTGATAAACTCTTTTTTAGATAAAAATCACGAAAGATATTTCCATTTCTTCATTTTCTTTCCCATTTAAGAACATATTTTCAATCAAACAAATAAGACATTATTATTTTTTTACGATCAATTTAACAAATTTTTCATTTTCTCAGATTTGATTAAAAAAAAAGAAAATAATTTAGTTTTTATTGTTTCAATATTTTTGATGTCTAAAATGAATTTTGATACAAGTTGCATTATATCACGCAACCTTACAACATTCTATCGATAGAATTTTTTTTCAGTTTTTAATTAAATTTTCTCTTTATATTCTTAATAGGATTTTGAAACACATAAAATAAATTTACGATTAAAAAATGCATATTTTTTATAAGTATATTTATGTTGAATTATGTTTTTCTCTTTCAAATAAAACGCCCACACACTATCAAAAAAAGTATTTCCTTAATAAAAAAATTTAATTATCTAAAAAAATTATAGTTTTTCAAATATAAAACTACTAAACCTAAATAATTATTATTTCAACTTAATCTTATTTTATTAAGAGTATTATGTTGATGATAATTCATTTGAAATTAGTTACCAATAAATTTATTTAGAAATATGTTTCTTTTATAAATTTCTTAACATTAACAATATTTAATTATAAAAGAAAATGAAATTAATAACTATAGTGTGCAGGCAACCAAGTTGTAACTGGGTGTGGTTGAGTTGAGATGAGCACAAGTTGGACAACACACGCACAACACACCACACATACAATTAGAGACATACACTATTTAACTCATTTAAAGACAGATAAATATAGACTCTTGGAAGGATTTCACTTCTAAGCCGAAATCACGATACTCTGTTACGCGCAGGGTAAGCGAAAAATACTACCTCTCCGGATAACAAAAATGTTATCAAGTATCAAATTCGATTTTTTTTAACATAATTCAAATTTGATGACTTATTTTGTTTTCACTGCAATTGATCAATTTTTACTGAATCAATTTTAGTTATTTAATCACTTTTTTATTTTCACTTTAAAGATGCATAATTGAAATATAAATGTTATTTTAATTACAAAAACTCAAATTGTAGTGTGCAGGTTGAGCATCCAGATTGTAACTAGGTGGGATTGAGTTCAGATACTCCACTCAAGCGGCCTGATGGCCGAGTGGCTAGCGCTCTGGCTCTCGGTACCACAGGTATCGGGTTCGAATCCCGGCGGTGCCTATGGATGTTTGTAGTGGTTCAGAATCCACTTTAAGCCGTAGGTCCGGTCTCCTATGACTGTAAGAGCGTCACGGAGCAAAGCCAGACTTCTACCTACGGGTGCTCCATCACAACAGAAGCTGCTTCCTTCCCCTTCAATCATGAGTACGTATGGGCTCGTGAGCTTGGCCAGCCAAGTGGGATAAGAAACAACAACAAACTCCACTCAAGGACACCATATCTAAGCCAAAAACCTGATACTCGGCTACGCGCAGGGTGCGCGAAATATGCTCCCTCATAATTTAGTTTTTACAGTTTCAATATTTTTGATGTCCAAAAGGAATTTTGATACTGCATTATATCACGCAACCTTACAACATTGAATCGATCGAATTTTTTTTCAGTTTTTAATTAAATTTTCTCTTCATATTCTTAATAGGATTTTGAAACACATAAAATAAATTTACGGTTAAAAAACGTATATTACTTTTTTATAAATATACTTAGATTGAATTATGTTTTTCTCCTTAAAATAAAACGCCCACACACTATCAAAAAATTATTTTCTTATTTATCAAAAAGTTTAATTGGTTAAAAAAATATTACAGTTTTTAAATAGAAAAATTCTAAACCTAAGTAATTATTATTTCAACTTAATGTTGTTTTATTGAGAATATTGTATTGCTTACTCATTTTAAATGAATGAGAGACTGTAGGCTAACTAATGACGAATAATAATGCTGAATATATTTTCTCTTGGGATAAGAGACAAAATAAATATTTCTCAGTGGGAGCCTCAGGTTGCACTGTACTTCCTCTCAGGTGACAATCTGTAGGCCGACTAACCAGGCGTTGCTTGTCAATATGTAGGAGGAAAACGATTACATAACTAGTTTTAATATTTGTCTGAAACATATTAGTTTACAAATCAACAATTTAAGTAATATCTACAAAAATAAATCTGATTTTTCCTTATGAAAAAATAATGATTTATTCATTCAAAAATGTGCAAAAATATCAAAACTAATCATGTATTTTTCAATGTACATTGTTCCATTGTAATCAAGTGATATACTTATTAAGGTAATTTAAAATGCAGATACAGAGATTCTGATTCAGATATGAGATTTCGCTATCAAGAAAATTGACATTTTCCTTAATTTATTTGCCCTTTGTATATTGCCTGTCATCATAAATAACAAATGCTTACAGCACAAATAAGTAATGTCATAACTTTCTTAAAATAAACCAACTAAACATGCTTTCAAAATATAATGTTTTTTTTTCCCTTTCTAATGCAGCTGGCAAACATTTAAACAGCTTGGTCTTCGATGCCTTAAGGCAAGTGCTGCACAGATGTTACTCACTTTGATTACACAGGGGGCGCGTGTAACTTGAAGATAAGTCACGTACGCGGAGTAACAATGCTCCCGCAATGCTCTACGATCCTATTAGACCGGGACCTACAGTTTAAAGTGGATTCCGAACCACTATAAACATCCAGGACACCGCCGGGACTCGAACCCGAAACCTGTGGTACCGAGGTCAGAGAGCTAGCCACTCGGTCATTCAGGCCCCAAATATAATGTTTGATTTGTAAAATTAAATTTATTTAGTCAAGGTTTTTATTAATTGACTGATAAAATAATCATTTTTAGATAAACAATAATAGCAAATAATAAATTTTTCCAGGTATATAATAGAAAGAAAAGAAAAAAATTTTATTAAATGTTTATCAAGAATCAAAACTGAATATATTTGTGATAATACAATACAAGTGGACTTACAAATTAGATACCAGAATGGTTAAAAAATACACAGCCTCATTGATTGATAACATTCAGTTTCACTTAATATATATTTTTATTCAGTTTTATACAGAGCTTCGAAATTTTATTTATCTTGTTTATATCATTTTAATTTCAAATGAAATATTAGAAGAAATCATATATAAGTTTATTACAGTAATGATTTTTTTTTTTTTTTTTTTTTTTGTTTTAAAAGTGCTGTTTTTCTTAAATTCCTTGAAAAACTCCTGTTAATTAACATTATTTACTTTAAATTCAAAAACATTTTTTAATTTAAAACCGACGATGAAATATTTTCTGAAACCCACACGAATTTATTCAATAATTTCATTTTATGAAATCTTTTAATTTTCCATTCTCTACATTCAATAATCGCAAAAAAGTATGTTTATATTTTTCTCGTATTTCATCTCAGAATCAGAAATCTTAATCAAAGCAAATAAATGTTTATAAAATAATTACAAGAATAGATTCAATTAATAATCGAGATAATCTCTTTTAGAGAAAAATCAGGAAAGATATTTCCATTTCTTCATTTTCTTTTTCATTTAACGAAGAACATATTTTCAATCAAACAACAAGACATTATTAATTTTTATACGATCAATTTAATAAATTTCTCGTTTTTCTAAGATTTGATTAAAGAAAAGGGAAATAATTTAGTTTTTACAGTTTCAATATTTTTTTTTTGATGTCTAAAATGAATTTTGATACAAGTTGCATTATATCACGCAACCTTACAACATTGAATCGATTGAATTTTTTTAGGTTTTAATTAAATTTTCTCTTCATATTCTTAATAGATTTTGAAACACATAAAATAAATTTACGGTTAAAAAACGTATATTACTTTTTTTTATAAATATACTTATATTGAATTATGTTTTTCTCCTTAAAATAAAACGCCCACACACTATCAAAAAATTATTTTCTTATTTATCAAAAAGTTTAATTGGTTAAAAAATATTACAGTTTTTTAAATAGAAAATTCTAAACCTAAGTAATTATTATTTCAACTTAATGTTGTTTTATTAAGAATATTGTATTGCTTACTAATTTTAAATGAATTACAATCAACAAGTTTTATTTAATAAGTTTCTTTAAAGTAAATAACTGGTAACCAGATTGCAACTGGGTGTGGTTGGTTTGAGATACTTGAAGGACAGGTTGGAGAACACAGAGCTTTATTTACACACGTATAAACACCACACACATACAGTTAGAGAATGCAATGTTTAACATGTTTAAAGACAGATAATTATAGATTCGTGGAAGGATTCACCTTCAAAGCCGAAAACCCGATACTCGGTTAAGCGCAGAGTGTGCGGAATATAATTCATCTCCGGGTGAAAGTCTGTAGGCCAATTTAGGCGCCAAATATATTTCATTTCGGGACGAGAGACTATAAACTAAACATTTATTAGCGGGAGGGCAAGTTGCGCTGTACTTATTTCCTCTCGGGTGAGAGTTTCTAGACCGACTAATCATTTCTCCTGAACGCCAAAAAGAAGGAGGGGGACAACTCTGTGTAGGAAGAAGCACGATTACATAGCTAGTTTTATTTTTTCTGAAACCATAATGTTTTAAAAAACCAGCTATTGAACTAGTGTTAGAGAAAGCAGAATAAACCTGATTTTTCCTTATGAAAAAAGTAATGATTCCTTTAGACTCAAAAATTTGCAAAAATAATCATCAAATCTAAGAAGCATATATTTTTCCAATGTACATTGTGTAATAAATTGATATATTAAGGTAAGACTTCAGATACAGACTTTTCTGATACAGAGATTTCGCTATCAAAAAAATTGACATTTCCTTATTTTATTTGTCCTATGTCATGTTGTACATTGCTGTCATCATAAAAAAAAAAAATGTTTACAACATGAATAAGTAATGTCATAACTATCTGATAAACTAGAAACCATCGAATCATGATTACAAAATATAACGTCTGATTTTTTAAAACTAAATTTCTTTAGTCAGGTTTTTTATTTAATTGACTGATAAAATAATCATTTTTAGATAAATAATAATAACAAATATTAAATAATAGGTCATTCATCAGATAAATAATGATTTTTTTATAGTAAATCCAACCTACTTTTAATGTGATATTTATGTATATAAAATAAATAATGTTAAAACTCATCTTATAATATCTCTGTTAAAAAATATGTTTTGAAAAAAAAATGCTAAAATATAATTATTTAAATTTATGTAAAAATCATATTCAAAATACGTTTCATATATATCAGGCTATTAATATAATTCATATATATTAGTCTACTTTACTTTTAATAAAATTACCTCGAAAATAAATAAATAAAATTTCAAAAAAGAATCGCGAAAAATAAAAACATATTTATATTGCTGAAAACGATATTTATTATTTTATAGTTGCCATGGTAACTGTCAGCCATGCATCGTCAAAAATGATTTTTGACAAAAGGCAGATGCCTTTATTGACTTTACAGCACTGCAGTTCAGAATACTGCTTTTCAAAATATAATTTTCTATAGAAGTAGATGAATGTATTATTAAAAAAATAATTTTCATTAAAAGTATTAAAAAAAAAAATCAGTATTATGCAATTGGATTAATGAATCCTGTTTTTAAAAAAATGATAGGAAATTAATGACTTATAAAGATATTTTTCATTATTTCATAACCACATTTCTAATTTATTACTGACATTAAATCAACTTAAAAATAAAATACATCATAATAAAACATAATTAATCTGAAAGAGATAGTATGTGATTTACAATTTGGAATTAATGACCAACTAAAAGGAAAATGTTTCATGTGCTCAATATAAGTTAATTTTCTACCTTTCGTGTGAGTTTTTTACTTAAAAAATTTTTGTTTAATATTTTTAAAATTTCAAGAAATTTTTTTTGTGAACAAATTCAGTACTAAATGTGGTTTCTTCCCATTACAAAAATTTATATATATATGTAGGATTTATAAAAATTTGTAGGATTTATATATATATGTAGGATATTGTATAAAAATTTATATATACACATCACGGTTGCTTGTCTTTGACAGAGCCTGTTTGCAGTGTGGGGGACTATTCATCTTTAAACTCTGACCCCACGAGAAGGGGAACAGGTCCCCGTAGATGAAGAAAGGGAAGAAGAACGCAGGCCAACAACGAGAGAGGAGGCGAGACTGGGGCAGGCTGCGTCAAGCAGCGTGAGAATATGTTCGCACTTAATTAATAACTAATGTAAATATCATTGTATAATTGCGTGTAATTAAATGGCTTTATTCAAAGAAATATCCCATTACTTCATTTTGTCTGTCAAATCCCTAGACACCCACTGCAAAAGTCCGCCATTGTTAGACTGGTAGAGAAGTCTACAAAATTGGGGGCTCGGCCGGGATGAATCTATTGGAAGCTATGAAGTCCGACACACACACACACACACACACACACACACACACACACACACACACACACACACACACACACACACACACACACACACACACACACACACACACACACACACACACACACACACACACACACACACACACACACACACACACACACACACACACACACACACACACACACACACACACAAATATATATATATATATAATGATATGCTGAGCAAAATTATTTTTACGGCAAATTCTAGAAATGAAAGATTTTGGTTAGAAATATTAATCTTGCATAATGAAGAGAACTTTAAACCTAAACTCTAATATAATGAAGAGAACTGTTGTTTTATAATGCAGCTGGCAAATAAACCGTGATGTTTATATGCCATAAGGGCTCACCGACGTTACTCACTTTTCACTACCCAGGGGATTCGTGTAACTTGAAGATAAGCTACGTACGCGGTGTAACAATGTGTTCTTGACCTCTTTAAATTTTTTTATTTCTTTCTCCAGCTAATAATTATATTATTGAATAATGTAAAATTGCTGCAAAAGATCGTCTGATGAAAGTAAAAACAAATTTAATTCAAAGCGAAAACGAGATATTTTAAGAAAAAGAAAATCGATTGGAATTCTGTAATTTCTTTTTATTATTATAATTTTTTAAGATAGCTGTTATGCGTTTTGTTCTTACATTCAATTCTAAATTTTAAGGTCAACTTGTATACCTGCCCAACCGATTAAAATTATTGATTAATTTTTTTCATTAAAATTTATGTCACATTAGATTAGAATTTTCACTAGAAATTGATATAATTTATTCGAAACTTTAATGTTTAAAAAAAAATAAAAATACATTCCTTTTAAAAAAAAGCATATATTTAAAATATTAAAAGAATTTCCTTAAATTTGTTTTTTCACATAAATGAGCTTGATTTGCATTACTTTAAAATGTTTTGTAATTTTTAAACGTTCTGTTATTTTATTCCAATATAAGAACGTTTCAAGTCGGTTTTTATAAGTATTTTGCAATTTTTAAAAGTACTTTTTATTTTATCCTCATATAAGAACTAAATTTTTATAAAAGCTATTTTTTAAAAAAAACACATTAATTGAAATTTATTAAAAACTAACATTGAAAAAAAAAAATAAAAATGTAACGTTTCAAGTTTGGTTTTTAACTGTGAACTAATTAACTTTATCCTTCTAATACAAAAGCAATTATTGAAAAGTAAACGATTTTCCCATAAAAATTAAAGTGAAAAAAAACCAAAAACGACAAATCTTTTAGTCTCAAATCTTGTCTTAATTAATAGCCTTCCCAATTTTTTTACACTCATTCCAATTTGCAGAACTGTTTGCAAGCAAAGAAAATTTTCTACACATCTTTGGTAATTCATCTTCTTTAAGAGATTAATTTGACTAAATCCGATCCGCAAACTTAACTGTAACCGACTAAAAGTTGGGTAAAAAAAATAATAAATTAAAGAGCTTAATTAAAAGATATTAACACAACCTTTTGATTTTTTACTAGAAAATGGAATTGATTAAATATTTGCTCCACTACTTATGTAATTAACTTGAAAGTACGAGTAAATCAACTATGATCAAAAGCAATCAAAATTACATTTTTTTTCTTTTTCAATTCCTTCTATTAGCTCGCACTCTCCCTATATATATCTTGTTCAAATTTTCAATCGTTCATAAAATACTTTTTATTCATCCACTCAAGTTCAAATATATTTTTTTGAACTTGTAGTGGATGACATTTGATGTTAATATAGTTTTTCAAATATTAATTCAGTAATTAAATTTAATTAATTTTATTTATTTTTAGATTTGAGTTTGCCTATATTTTTTTTGGCGCCAGATAAATTAAAAAAAAAAATGAATGAAAATTATTTATAAAGTACTTTCTGCAATATAGTGTAAAAAAAGTAGGAATTGATTAAAAAAAAAAATTATTTTTTTATTCTTGTTTTGATGCAATTTCGTGGAAATAGTTTCATTCTTGTGCAAGTTTTAATAATTTCTCGATGAAACTGATATTCGCTAAGTCAAAACCTGCAAGGAGTTTTAATTTCCGACTTGAATGGTTGATTTATTTTTGCCATTTTAATTCTTTATTTGTTCTCATTAATTAATTCTTGTTAATATCGTCGTTTCAAATGATTTCTATAAATTAAAAGTTAAGTGAGACCTAAAAATTGATATACGTAAACAGAAAATTAGAAACTCAAAGATGAGAATGTATTTGAAAGGTGAACCTTTTGTTTTAAATAGCAAAGCACAAAATTTTAATCTAAGTTTGCTAAAATGACAGTGAACATATTTTAATTAAAATAATCAAATGTAAACATGATGTTAAAGCATATTATAAATAATGTTTTGTATAATCTTGATCTTGAACTAATTTGCGTTGAATGTAAATTTATGATACAAAGGATACGTTAATTAAAAGTGAATCTATATTTCTACAATGGATATGATTATTTTAATCTATTGTGTAAACATAAATTTTTCTTTAATGGCACAACGACCTTACTAGGCCAAGGCCTACTGAGAGATTTCGAAACATGACATGATTTCTTTTTACGGGTTAAGGTTGTGAGCTGTACGCCCAACGTTCTACAGTCATATTAGACCGGGACCTACAGTTTTAAAGTGAATTCCGAACCGCCACAAGCTTTCAAGCCACCGCAAGACTCGAACCCTGAACCTGGGGCATCGAGGGCCACATTATCGGCCATGAGGCCCCCCATATAAATAATAACAAATATAAGTATCTAATACAAGCTATAAATATCTGACAATTCTGTAGTTTTTTTTTTTTTTTTTTATTTTTTTATGATTGCAGGCTTTTTTTATGATTGTTGTTACATTAAATACTAAATTATATGGTTAACTCATACACCAGCCTAGACGATAACAATTATTGCTTAAAACTTTTTTTATTCTATTTTATTTTAGGTTAGTTCGAAATTTTCACTAGAAATTCACATGATGTATTGAAATGTGTCGTATTTAAAATAAATAATAATAAATATTTGCCTTTTATAAAAGCATATTTTTTAAAGATTAAAATACTTTTTTTAATTTGTTTTTTTTTCGCGTTACTGAGGTTGATTTCCATAAATTTATTCGAAATTATTTAAACTTAAATAATTATATTAAATTACTATAACTACATAAATTATCTTCATTAATTTACTCGAAATTCACCTAATATATTCAAAACTTTTTCAGATACAATTTTTATAAAAACCATTTTAGAGAATAACATTAATTGAAATTTATTTAAAACTAACATTAAAAAAATATAAGAAATGTAGCATTTCAAGTTTGGTTTTTAACTGTGAACTAATTAACTTTATCCGTCTAATACAAACGCAATTATTGAAAAGTAAACGATTTTCCCCACAAAAAAAGTAACAAAATAACCAGCAAATTTTTTAGTCCCAAATCTTGTCTTAATTAATACCCTGCACAAGTTTTTTACACTCATTCCAATTTGCAGAACTGTTTGCAAGCAAAGAAAATTCTTCTGCACATCTTTGATAATTCATCTTCTTTAAGAGATTAATTTAACTGAATCCGATCTTCAAACTAAACTGTAACCGACTAAAAGTTGAACAAAAAAATAATAAATTAAAGAGCTTAATTAAGAAGATATTAACACGGCCTTTTGATTTGTTTTAATGGAAATGGAATTGATTAAATATTTGCTCGACTACTTATGTAACTGACTTGAAAAGTTGAGTAACTCAACTAATATCAAAAGCAATCAAAATTATAATTTTTTTTTCTTTTTAAGATGAAATTTTTGTGGGAATAGTTTCATTCTTGCTGAAGTTTTAATAATTTCTCGATGAAACTTGTATTCAGTAAGTTAAAATTACAAAGAATTTTAATTTCCAATTTGAATGGTTGGTTTTTATTTTTCCCGTTTTAAATTCTCTTTTTTATTTGTTGTCATTTAATTAATTCTTGTTAATATATTCGTTTGTTTCATAAAATATTCAAATCATTTCTATAAATAGAAAAGTTAAGTGAGGCATAAAATTGTTATAAGTAAAACAGAAAATTAGAAAATTCAAAGATGAAAATGTATTTAAAAGTGAAAATTTGTTTTAAGGAGTAAAGAACAAAATTTTAATTAAAGTTTGCTAAAATAGCAATGTATATGTTTTAGTTAAAATAATCTAAAGTAAACATGAGGTTAAAAATCAAATTTCAGAAGGGCATATTATAAATATGTTTTGTATAGTTTGATCTTGATATAATTTACTCTAATGCAAAGATTATGATAAAAGGATATGTTAATTTTAAACTTATTATATAAACATAAATATCTTCTTTTTCTATGGCGCAACAGCCCCCTTTTTAGGCCAAGGCCATCTGCCTACTGGTAGATCTGTTAACTATCAGATGTCGACACATGAGATGTTTTCTTTTACGAGTAGGGATTAGGATATAATCCTTCAACGCCCTGCTGTCATATTAGGCAGGCCTACTAATTAAAGTGAATTCAGAACCACTAAAAATTAGCCATAGCATCGCCGGGACTCGAACCCTTTGGCACCGAGAAAGAAAGAGCTAAACACTCGGCCTAAAGTATTAAAGTATTTAAAGTATTTTCCATTTTTAAACACTTTTTCATTTTATTCTACAAGAATAAAATTTTTATAAAAGCTATTTTTAAAACGCATTAATTGAATTTTATTAAAAAAACTAATATTAAAAAATGAAAATCAAAAAAAAAAACGCTTAAAAGTTTGGTTTTTAACTGTGAACTAATCAACTACGCCAACGGCCGTACCATGCTGAATATCCTCTCGTTAGATCACCGAAACGCATTGGGAGCGGTCAGTACTTGGGTGGGTGACCACCCGGGGACACCGCGTGCCGTTGGCAAATTTGGGACCTGAATTTTCCTGGCGCTCGGTGCCACAAATTAAGTGGTTCGAATCCACTTTTTAAGCCGTAGGTCCCGTCTCCTATGAAAACGAGCAAATCAGGCTTTAGTCATCACAACAAAGCTCTTGTCTTCAATCATGAGCATACCGTGGGCTTGGCCAGCCAAGTGGGATAAGAAACAACAACTAATTAACATCTTTCTAATACAAACGCAATTTGAAAAGTAAAACGATTTTTTTGTAAGTAAAAAAAAAAAATAATAAAACTTCTTACACATCTTTGACAATTTTTTTACACTCATTCCAATTTGTAGAACTGTTTTCAAAGAAAGTTTTCTACATCTTTGGTAATTCATCTTCTTAAGAGATTAATTTAACTAAACCGATCCGCAAACCAAACTCTAACTGACTAAAAGATGAAAATAATAATAAATTAAAGAGCTTAATTAAGAAGATATTAACACAGCCTTTGATTTGTTTGAATGGAAAATGGAATTATCAAATATTTTGCTCGACTACTTATGTAACTAACTTGAAAGAATGAGTAACCCAACTAATATCAAAAGCAATCAAAATTATATTTTTTTTTTTTTTCGAGACGCAATTTCGTGAGAATAGTTTCATTCTTGCTCAAGTTCTAATAATTTTTCGGATGAAACTTATATTCAGTAAGTCAAAAACTGCTAAGAATTTTAATTTTCCAACTTGAATGGTTGATTTATTTTGCCCATTTTAATTTTATGTGTTTGCATTTAATTAATTCTTTGCTTATATCTTTGGTTTGTTCTATTTATTCTCTGAAATTTTCAAATCATTTTTATAAATTGAAAATTAAGTGGGGTCAAAAATGATATAAGTAAACAGAAAATTAGAAACTCAAAAGATGAAAATATATTTTAAAAAAAAAAAACTTTTGTTTTAAAAGAGTAATAGCAAAATTTTAATTTAAGCTTTACTAAAAATAGAAAAGCACA
>BPLR01002157.1:0-22412 GCA_021605095.1 Caerostris extrusa
TTATTAAACGAGTAATATGCGAACAGGTAATATGCGAACGAAGTAATATGCGAACGAGTAGTAACTCACGAGCAAGTAACATATACGAACGAGTAATATGCGGAGGAGCGAAAGTAATATGCGAACGAGTAATATGCGAACGAGTAATATGCGAACGAGAGTAATATGCGAACGGAGTAATATGCGAACGAGTAATATGTGAACGAGTAATATGCGAACGAGTAATATGCGAACGGTAATATGCGAACGAGTAATATGCGAACGAGTAATATGCGAACGAGTAATATGCGAACGAGTAATATGCGAACGAGTAATATGCGAACGAGTAATATGCGAACGAGTAATATGCGAACGAGTAATATGCGGGAACGTAATATGCGAACGTGGAAGTAATATGCGAACGAGTAATATGCGAACGAGTAATATGCGAACGAGTAATATGCCGAACGAGTAATATGCGAACGAGTAATATGCGAACGAGTAATATGCGAACGAGTAATATGCGAAACGAGTAATATGCGAACGAGTAATATGCGAACGAAGTAATATGCGAGCAGTAATATGCGAACGAGTAATATGCGAACGAGTAATATGCGAACGAGTAATATGCGAACGAGTAATATGCGAACGAGTAATATGCGAACGAGTAATATGCGAACGAGTAATATGCGAACGAGTAATATGCGAACGAGTAATATGCGAACGAGTAATATGCGAACGAGTAATATGCGAACGAGTAATATGCGAACGAGTAATATGCGAACGAGTAATATGCGAACGCTGAGTAATATGCGAACGAGTAATATGCGAACGAGTAATATGCGAACGAGTAATATAATAATATGCGAACGAGTAATATGCGAACGAGTAATATGCGAACGAGTAATATGCGAACGAGTAATATGCGAACGAGTAATATGCGAACGAGTAATATGCGAACGAGTAATATGCGAACGAGTAATATGCGAACGAGTAATATGCGAACGAGTAATATGCGAACGAGTAATATGCGAACGAGTAATATGCGAACGAGTAATATGCGAACGAGTAATATGCGAGTAATATGCGAACAGTAATATGCGAACGAGAGTAATATGCGAGAATGAGTAATATGCGAACGAGTAATATGCGAATGAGTAATATGCGAACGAGTAATATGCGAACGAGTAATATGCGTAAACGAGTAATATGCGAACGAGTAAT
This sequence comes from Caerostris extrusa, assembly GCA_021605095.1. NCBI lineage: Eukaryota > Metazoa > Arthropoda > Arachnida > Araneae > Araneidae > Caerostris > Caerostris extrusa. The sequence continues at coordinate 1,204 of BPLR01002157.1, forward strand.
ATGTCTTGATTGAATCATTCAGAAATGTTCGTTTGCTTGGAAATAGCCTTCAAAACATTATACACAGAAAGACTTGCATGAATGTGAGGTTTTACCCAGTACCAACTGTAATAGTTACTCAATTTATTCGCATTGTAACAATTGGTGTTTTAGATTTAAAATCAAACTTCTTTCCTGTCATCAGTTATCTCAAATTTGTGCTAAACCGTGCCATCGCAACTTCATTATTTTTTCTTTGAAATTAAGTTCAGCTTCTGTTGAGGATTTGATGGTACTTTTCCACAATAAGTCAGACTATCAGTGAACAAGCCTTTGTCGTCAAACAATAAATTACTATGAAGTTGAATTTTGTGTGAATTTATGGGATAGAAGATTAGACGGATATTAATTTTAACCTCTATTACCCAAAAACATTGGCTTAATATAGGCTGGGCATCGATCACAACAAATCTAATGTATGGAGACGATTATACTAAATGTTTTATTCTAACTATGCAACGGTCATTGTTTGGGGACAATGAAATATCTAGCTCATAAGGCGTTCAGAGATGTCACTAAAGTATACTAAATAGTTTGAGATGTCTTGATGGTCGTAAGGAATGTTACTAATTGATCCTCTAGAAATTAATGGATCTGACATAATTATAAATCTTCTGATGTGAAATTTGTTCTACCACCACTTCGATTTAATGACCTCCAGGTGTTAAGCATCGTGAGGCAAGCAGTTGGAAACCGTGAAACATCAAACTTAAATTTCTAGACTATATGGGGAAGACTTTCTAGACTATATGGGGAAGACTTTCTAGACTATATGGGGAAGACTTTCTAGACTATATGGGGGAAGACTTTCTAGACTATATGGGGGAAGACTTTCTAGACTATATGGGGAAGACTTTCTAGACTATATGGGAAGACTTTCTAGACTATATGGGGAAGACTTTCTAGACTATATGGGGAAGACTTTCTAGACTATATGGGGAAGACTTTCTAGACTATATGGGGGAAGACTTTCTAGACTATGGGGAAGACTTTCTATATGGGGAAGACTTTCTAGACTATATGGGGAAGACTTTCTAGACTATATGGGGAAGACTTTCTAGACTATATGGGGAAGACTTTTAGACTATATGGGAAGACTTTCTAGACTATATGGGGAAGACTTTCTAGACTATATGGGGAAGACTTTCTAGACTATATGGGGAAGACTCTAGACTATATGGGGAAGACTTTCTGAACTATGGGGGAAGACTTTCTAGACTATATGGGGAAGACTTTCTAGACTATATGGGAAGACTTTCTACAGACTATATGGGGAAGACTTTCTAGACTATATGGGGAAGACTTTCTAGACTATATGGGGAAGACTTTCTAGACTATATGGGGAAGACTTTCTAGACTATATGGGAAGACTTTCTAGACTATATGGGAAGACTTTCTAGACTATATGGGGAAGACTTTCTAGACTATATGGGGAAGACTTTCTAGACTATATGGGGGGAAGACTTTCTAGACTATATGGGGAAGACTTTCTAGACTATATGGGAAGACTTTCTAGACTATATGGGGAAGACTTTCTAGACTATATGGGGAAGACTTTCTAGACTATATGGGGAAGACTTTCTAGACTATATGGGGAAGACTTTCTAGACTATATGGGGAAGACTTTTCCTAGACTATATGGGGAAGACTTTCTAGACTATATGGGGAAGACTTTCTAGACTATATGGGAAGACTTTCTAGACTTTATATGGGGAAGACTTTCTAGACTATATGGGGAAGACTTTCTAGACTATATGGGGAAGACTTTCTAGACTATATGGGAAGACTTTCTAGACTATATGGGGAAGACTTTCTAGACTATATGGGAAGACTTTCTAGACTATATGGGGAAGACTTTCTAGACTATATGGGGGAAGACTTTCTAGACTATATGGGGAAGACTTTCTAGACTATATGGGGGAAGACTTTCTAGACTATATGGGAAGACTTTCTAGACTATATGGGGGAAGACTTCTAGACTATATGGGGAAGACTTTCTAGACTATATGGGGAAGACTTTCTAGACTATATGGGGGAAGACTTTCTAGACTTATATGGGGAAGACTTTCTAGGACTATGGGGGAAGACTTTCTAGACTATATGGGAAGACTTTCTAGACTATATGGGAAGACTTTCTAGACTATATGGGGAAGACTTTCTAGACTATGGGGGAAGACTTTCTAGACTATATGGGGAAGAGAAATGAAAATGTAACTAAGGTTCTTAAAACCTTTGTAAACTTCTGCCAGTAAAATTTCAGTTTGACGCAATTGGATAATATTTGTCTCCTTAGAATATATTGTACTTCACAAAGTATTTTAAAAATATTTGAGTTCAGTTGAACTTTTTAACTGACAACCGGCACCCTTTTATTTGTCGGATTTTGAAAATAAAAGTGTATCTTTGCCGAGGTTGAAACATGCATGGGTGCAAATCTATGGGAAGGCCCGAAATCTTTCCTTTGTTGCCAATAAGGAAATAAGTAATATAAACTTCCCACTTTTTTTTTCACTATATTGCAGAAAGTCCTTTATAAATTTTTATTCATTTTTTAAGTTTATCTGGCGCCATCTATTATATGCAACTTAAATCTAAAAAAACTAAAATTAATTAATTAAATTTAATTACTGAATTAATATTTGAAAAACCGTATTAACATCGAGTGTCATACACTAAAAGTTAAAAAAATGTATTTGAACTTGAGTGGATGAATAAAGTATTTTATGAACGATTGAAAACTTGAACGATATATATATAGTGTGAGCTAATAGAAGAATTGAAAAAGAATGCCACCCAACAGATGCTACCATTTAAAAATTTGGGCATTTCTTGCATGGAAGTCTATTGTCTGACTATTGTCTGCATGACTATTGTCTAGTGTTATCGATTTAAACCTATGTCCTCTACTCATTGCTAAATTCGTCATGTCTCGGTTGGTTTTTAAATACCGAATTGGTTTGTTTAATTTGTAGATGCAATGAGATGAATCTTTTTAAAGATGGCCCCAGCTGCGTTTCTTCGCCCACATCGTGGTGGGTCTGCTGCTGGGCATGCTGTACTTCGGCATCGGCGACGACGCCAGCAAGATCTTCAACAACTCGGGCTTCCTCTTTTTCTCGCTACTCTTCCTCATCTTCACGGCCATGATGCCCACCGTCCTCACCTGTGAGTCGCTTTTTTTTTTTTCCAAGGAAAATGTTTTTGCCACTCGATTATCAGAAACAAATGTCTTTGTTGGTTAGTGTAGTAAAGTTCTTCCTTCAGGGAAGTACGTCACCGTGTGATTTTTCGAGATTGTTGAATAGGATTGATATTCTTAATTCAGAAAACTGCAATATCTCTTGATATTGCAGTTTTCTGTTTAAATTTTTAACTGCATAAACTATTTTTAGTTTTATTGGCTTGAAATGTCTAATCTTGAAATATTATGAAGGATGTAGACAAAGTACTATTTTAAAAACACTGCTGCTTAAGTTGGTCTCTGGTCTCAAAGAGGCTAATAATATGAGGTTACGTCTTCCGACTATTTTTTCACGTTTGAGAAATATGCTAAAAGGTAGTACAAACGATATATTAACTTTAAAAAACATTTTTGACATTCAGTATAATCGACTTAAATTTAGAGCATAAAAATTATGTCGTGAGCAAATAACCTCGTTACTTATTGAAAACCAATTTCTTGGCATACAATTTTGAGAATATAATTGATCAAATCCTACTATTTAGTATAAAGGACACTAAAAAATTTTTTTTTCTTACAAAATTAAGTTACCTTTTTGCTATTTTTAATAATTTTATTTCTTTGTGTCAAAAAAACTATAAAAATAAAAACTAAATTAAAATTGTTATACCTTTAAATTTTCTCTTGTTGGCAACCATTTCAAATGCTTATATAAAAGTTCATACCAAAAAATTTTAAATTTTGCCAAATGATGAGTGTTGGACATTGCAAAATAACAAACAGCAACACTTTAAGTCTTAAAACTAATTTTCTTTTTACGGAGAAATCAAATATTCAATAGAATAAAATTGCATCTCAAGAGGTTAAACTAGCCTATCGTTTGAAGAATTAGTTTAAAAATTAATATGCTTTAATATTTCAGTTCCTATGGGAAGACGATCTTTGCCCGTGAGTACATTAACAGTTGGTACAGCACCAGGATCTACTACTTGGCGAAAACTGTCTCGAAATTCCCTTCCAGGTGAAATATTTTACCATAAATGCTTCATATCAAAATCTGGGTAAGATAAAGACTTTAATCGCCCTGCCCGAAGGCACACGATAACAGATGAACGGTGTTGCGACCGCAACCCCAGCGCACCACAGACAGAAAACCCGGCTCGTACGCCGTGCACCAGTGCTGGCAGAGCGAACTCGGTACTTCACCCCCACCATGGGGTCTGACTTACAGCCGACTTTATTATTAAAACAAAAGGTTACAAGTTACAAATATGAGAACATAAAAACAGATGCACAAAAGAAACGTACAAGGATGAATATATACAGACAAAAATTCTTTCAGGTTAACATGAGTTCATCTTTTCGTTCGAAACAGTTTTTTGCAGCACAACAGTTCCTTACGTATAAGTCCATTTGAGAGAGTTCTGTAGTTACTATACAAATTGGGACCGTTTCAAGCCGTAGAAAAGATAAGATGTGATGAACCCTCAAGCACTACTCTTGGATTGTTTCGAAAATCTTCTGTAGCTTCGTCTTCATAATTACCTCCACTCCCTTCCTGGCCTTCTTGTTTGGCAGAATTTGAAGGAGTGGGAGGTTTACGAAGTGGCTAGGAAAAATTCTTTCCTGCTGTCTGCCCATTGTGGGCACTGAAAAACGATGTGGTCTCTGTCTTGTGCGGTTCCGCAAGGGCAAACAGGGTTGGTGCTGAAAAATCTTGCTTGATGTTTTGCGATGGCTCCATGGCCGGTGATCACCTGATTTATGAAGAAGTTTCCATGGATTCGTTTGAGGTTGATCATTGGACAGAGCTGAAAAAAATCTCGTCCCTTTAGGGAAGTAGACCATAGCTGTTGCCATGTTTTCAAATTCTCCTTCAGAAGCTGACTCTTCAGGAGGTTTAATGGCATATTATGGAAAGAGTCGATTATAGGCTTCTCCGTACCAAGTTTTGCATGGATGTCGGCCGACTCTCATTTCCCGAGACCCCAATGTGTGCTCTTGTCCAGATCAACTCAATCGACGGTGAATGTTCAAGAAGCTCTTTAAGCGAAAGAATTGAAGGGCTATTGTTAGGGTTGTTAATTGCTTGGAGAACGGATCGAGAGTCCTTGATAATCTTAGCATTTGAGATTGAGGAAACATCTGGGTAAGGGGAAATAATTGAATTCCGCCTTCCGTCACAATGCATCTTATCTTAGTAAAATATAGAACTAAAACGTTTTCTCCTTGTACGCACAAATGTTGTTGCAATTTTGTATCATCAACTATTAAACTGAAATGTATAACGGGACAACTTAATTGGACTGAGTTTCATGGAATAGCTAAACTGCTCGTTTTAAGTACATAAACGAATCCCCTAGTATCTGTACATCTACAAATGGGTAGCATTATTTTTGTCAAAGGTAATTCTGCTACACAACATTACTTTTAACAAAGTCGGGATCCACACTTGGGAATCTCTAGGGTTACTAAATTCAATGGCTTCAAAAGATTCTTTTAGTTACCATCAGGGAGAACATTGGGAACATAATGTGTTACAAATGAATAATACAGTCCAGTCACATTAATGTGACCACCCTTAAATTAACAAAATTAGCCGTTTCGAAAATGTTGCCACCATTGGCCCGAAAGCCAATAATCATGCCCTTTTGGACGTCGGATAAATAGCTACGTTTCTGCATTACACCAACGATTAAAATGCTTTCCGATGCCTCAGGACATCCTTTATATACACTCACTGCAATGTGCTGCCACCTGCCTTTTGTGATTGGTTATTTTTGCACGTTGACGTCGAAAGTAGGTGGTGGTCACATTAATGTGACTGGACAGTGTAGTAGCATGTGTATAGTAAAGCAGGAAAGGATAGAACATTATACTCTAGTGCTGTGCACCAAGTGGTCGCGTTTTTACATCATCGCATCACTTATAAGAACTTGTTCCTTGTATTTGCATAAGAAATGGCCATTCGAATTGTGTGTTAATTATATTTATCGTAAGAAACCCTTTACTATTTAATATCTGTTCGGAATATAAAAACTGAAAGGGAATGGCAGTTTATATGCCAGTGTAAAAAAAATCTGAATACCTTTTCATGGTTATTTAAATCATGCTTGAAAACATGTTTAGATTTGTGACTTCATCATCTAATTTATTGGAGAAAATTAAATAAACTTGAAAATTGATATTAAAAAATAAAACTGATTTCTGTTATTCAAACGAAACAAATTTAATAGTTCATGTTTCTCTCTGTAGAGACGCTATTTGAATATTCGGTCACAATTTTAATACCCGAAGGCAGTTTAGATGAAAACTAAACTTTCGATGCTATCGAAATAAGAAAATTCACATATCAAACCGATATTTCACTTTAAATTACAATTTATGTTCTTTATATGCATTGATGCATGCAGAATAAATCGTAACTTTGGGTAATTTTTCAAATTGGGAACTATCAAACTCGTTAAGTGTCTATTAAGTAAACGAATAATCATATTTAACTTTATATAATTAAATTTTAACATAAAATGTATTAATCAACAATATCACTTGGCAAAAGTTGAGCTAAATTGCTTCAAGTTTCTAATGGACCCAACATGACTGACTGTATACCGTTTATATTCGTGTATTTTTCAACCATTAATCCGGTGCTTTCTACTAACCTGGTGCTCTATTTTCCCCTACAGATCCTGTTTCCCGTGATCTACTGCAGCATCGTGTATTGGATGACGTCCCAACCCAACGACCTGGTGAGGTTCGGTCTTTTCGTGGTCTCCTCCATTATGATCTCCCTGGTGGCTCAGTCCGTAGGACTACTCATAGGGGCAGCGACTAGCGTACAGGCAAGTTCCGCCTTTTCTTTCTGTATTAACAAAATCGAGAGAATGGGAAGACCAGCACATTTCATTTAATAAAGTGTAATATATTAAAGAAGTGATGTTTAACCTAAACAAATCCTTAAGTGGCGAGGGGGAGAAAATGTAGATCAGTAGGAGTGGCGATATATAGGACTTGGTGAAGTAGAGGGCTTTACCAGTGATTTTCAGAAAAATACTTGAAAGAAGAACGTGATCTATTAACAAATGATGCCAGCATCTATAAAAGCATCTGTCGAAGAACTCATCCGAACAACCCTTCAGTTCCTGAGTTATATTATGATTGACTGTTCTACCCGTCAGGCGTAGAATGTATAAAAAGCTAGCTGAAAAAGGTTCGGTAATTAAAATCAATAAAACCTTATGTTAAATAAGATGAATTTTACATTGTAGCATGTTGCGAATGGATTTTTGTATTATGCGTTGAATTTAATAATTTAAATATGAACAATGTTTATTGGGAGATGATGGTTTGCACTTGAGCTTGGAGTAAATTTTCCCTTTGAACAGTTAGAATCTAATAGTTGGATTAACATTATTCAACCAAAATTAGTACCTCGTAATTATATTGAAAAATCAGAATCGAATTAAGCGCAGCGGTCTTCATTTTCTTCACAATGATTTTCGCACAAAACTTGGTTCCTATCGCAACGGCCTTAACAAGTCGCAATTTAAATTCAAATTTTCTTAATGTTTTTCTACATTTATTTGACGTAGAAATAAAACCAGGAAGTTATCGTAACACCTCGTGGTCATAAAGTAAGGAAACTGTAGCTGCAGAGGACATGCAGTTGCAAATATTAGAGGCCGTGCGAAACATAAACCGCATGTGGCCCATGTTATGGTATCGTGAGTTTTAAACATTGGAAATTATATTCATCTGTAATTTCTAGAAATTCTAATATAAAAACATCGAAAAATTATATGTATAATGCATTTGAACATCAATCTTTTTTCTCTAGATTTATTTAAATAGTTTCTTAGCCGCTCAATTTTCATCTACATGGAAAGAAATCGTGTATACGTTACTTCATTGAATGAGTTTTATTTATAGAAAGTGGGGAATCTTGGTGGTTGTCAATTGCATGCTGCATTGGCGAATACCGGAAACAAAGCATTCAGTTTTCGATGCAAAACCAGCACTAGGTCTATTCCTTCTTTAAAGTTTTCATGGCCTGATGGCCAATTGGCTGGCGCTCTGGCAGTTCGTATCACACGCTTCAGGTTCGAATCCTAGCGATGTCATGGATATTTGTCGGTGGTTCGGAATCCCACGTTAAATTGTAGGTCCCGGTATAATTATCCTAAAGTGTGCAAAAGGACAGCGACAAACCAAACTAAACCGTGTCACTGAAAAGGAGTGCATTGCTCTCCGGTAGGACTTCTAGGAAGGAACTAGCGCGCATTTGCAAATCGTATTGGAGAAAACCTAGACAACTCCCACCAGGTAGTCTGACTCACGAGACAAGATGGCAAACATCACAAACGCCATCGAGTCTCCTCGTTTTTTGAAATGGTGCCTACAGCACATCCTCCAGCTGATTGAACCTCCGCCCTATTGGTTACCAGCGACACACGTTGCCATAGAGTCACCGATTCAGTTGTTCGGAATCGGGGATGAATGCCAGTGTCTACCGCTTTGGCGCTCGATGCCATAGGTTGCTAGTTAGTGTCCCGGCCATACCATGGTTGCTCGTAGTGGTTAGGAATTCGCTTAAAGCGGTAGATCCTGGTCTAATGACTGTAGAGTGTCACAAAGCCCAATCAGTCTTCTGAATTACATCTCTGGCCTTTGGTACCACAGGCTCCAGGATCGAATCTTGGCGGGGGCATGGTTGTTTGTTAGTGGTTCGAAATCCACTTTAAACTTTAGGTCCCGATCTGTGTAGCCCTAGTGTGCATAAGAGGATCATAGAGCGACAAACCAAATCTCGCCGACATCATTCTGAAACTGTATAAGGGCAACGCAGCTATATGCACAGTGATGTAGTACAATAGTAGTAGTTCGGAATCCACATTAGGCTATCTAGAGGGGACATAGTTTAAAGTGTGCAATAAATGACTGTAGAGCGACAAACCAAACCATCTCACCCACATCATTCTCAAACTGTATAAGGGCAACACAGCTCTAGGCACAGTGATGTGGGGCAATAGTAGTAGTGGTTCCGGAATTCACATTTAGGCTATCTAAAGCAGGGCATACAGTTTGAAGTCTGCAAAAAATGACAGTGACAAACCAAGCTAAATTTTGAAAGCTTTCTCCCTTAGAACGCAGTGTTCCTGGCTCCCGTGGTGTCCATTCCCATCCTGCTGTTCAGCGGTTTTTTCATCAGTCTGGACACCATACCGCCCTACCTCCAGTGGCTCTCGCACATCTCCTACATCCGCTACTCTTACCAGAGCGTGCTGCTGGCCATCTACGGGATGTCCCGTCCCGAGCTCCAGTGCGACAAGATCTTCTGCCCTTTCCAAGAGCCGCGGGACTTCCTCAAGGAGATGGACATGTTAGGCGGCAACCTGTACGTCGACTACTCTGCCCTCTGGGGTTTCTTCTTCGTCTTCAGGCTCATAGCTTACTATGTGCTCTACTACAAAATGGTCTACAATCGGTGAAGAAATTACCTCACCATCACTCGGCAAGAGGATTTTGAACTTTTGATGGCTAACAAAAGTGTTTTTAAATATAACTTCAAGCCGTATTTCGGTGTTCAGCTAGTGTGTGCTTTAAAAATTGTGTTGGTTTTATGTATTTTCAAGTCTGGAGGAAGCATGATTGCAGGACGATTATGTCTACTCCAGAACCTTACATTTTATTGAAGCTTGTGACTGAGGTTCGATGGTTTAAAAAAGTTTGCTAGAATTGGGTAGTTAAAGGTTTCTTCTTCGTCTTCAGACTTATCGCCTACTACGTGCTCTACTACAAGATGGTCTACAATCGGTGAATAAATCGCCTCACCGTCACTCGGCAAGAGGTTTTGAACCATATGATAGCCAACAAAAGTGGTTTTAAATATAACTTCAAGCTATATTTCGGTGTTCAGCTAGTGTGTGTCAATATTTTTTTAAATTTTGCGTTAGTTTTATGCATTTTGAAATTTGGAGGAAGCATGATTGCTGGACGGTCATGTTTCTAGAATCAAATCTCCAGAATCTTAAAATTTTATTGAAGCTTACGACGTTTTAAAATTTTGGCTACAATCGAGTATGCCCCGTTTGTTAAATGAAGCACTTCAAATATATTGCATAATAAAAATGAAAACCTGAAATTGCTGAATTTTGGTTTTTAACTTTAAAAGTTTTTAAAAGTGGTTTTAATAAAGTGTATTTTATTGAAATTTTGTCTGTTTCTCAGTTTTAACTCGTAACTTTTCGAGATGTTAAAATATATTGCAATTTAAAAATATTACACAGGAAAATGCATGTTGTCTATAGCAAAAACGCAGCTGGTTTATGTTTCTTGATTTACTTCCAAGAAATATTTAAATACATTTATAAATGTCCATCAATTTAGATCTCGCTTTATCCTTCCTATTTTAATTTTATAAAAAAATTAATTCCTTATTCCTTCTCTTAAGATGTATTCTATGAAAAATGTAGGATTGAAAAATTTTATTAAACAATTAAAGCAGTACCAGCGTTATAAAAGGAATTGCAAAACTATATTGAAACAATTTTTAACGTGTTATAAATTATATATATATAGATTTCTTGTGACAATTTAATATTTATTATATTAATTTAAAAGCTACATATTTTATTAAGTTGAAACAAAAATTAGAATTTTCAAGGTAAACACAGCTGAAAAGATAAAATCCAAAATTTCTAATTTAAATGTTTGGGTTTTTCACTCCTTAGGGAATAAACATAGAAAATAGATTAATACATGTATAATACGTCATCCACTTCAGTGAATTGCTTTATATATTTTAATTACGAAATAATCTTCGATATATTATACAAAGTCATCACAACGAATATTTTATGTAACTACAAACAAATTTGAGTAGTATCATGTAAATTTACATGAAAAAATCTTAGAAATCGGGCAGTAAATACAGATTCCTTCTGATGGCCAATTGACTAGCGCTCTGGCTTTTGGTACCATAGGCTACATGTTCGAATAGTGACGGTGGCATGAATGTTTGCGAGTGTTTTCCAATCCCATTAAACTTTAGAATCCCGGTTTAATTTGCCTTAAATGTACAAAAAGAAGATACTAGAGCGACATAACAAAATCAAATACAAATGAGCCCGTCTCGTGGCTCAGTGGTAACGTTCGCTGCTGGTGAGCATTAGGTCTGAGGTTCAATCAGTTGGCGGTATTGTTATAGACACTGTTTTAAAAACTAGGCGACTCGATAGTTTGTGATGTTCAGCATCTTGTCTCCTTAGTCAGACTACCTGATGGGAGTTTTTCGGGTTTTTCTCCCAGACGATACGCAAACACGGGGTTTTCTCCCCTGAAAGTCCTCCCGAAAGGCACTGCCATACTTCTTCAGCGACTTCGAATCAAGTCAGACTTCGATCTACGTTTCTGACTTGGTGCTTCATCACAACAGAAGCAACCCTTTTCCCTTCATCCATGAGTAACTACTTGCGCTGCCGGTCACTGAGGACTAATCGCAAAAAAAAATTATGAAAATAAAAATTCAATCTATAATAAACATATTGCATGTCTGAATTCCGTTCGTGATTCGATATCTTCTGTCATCTAGAGACAAAAATTAAAAAATAAGTTTTTATTTTTGCAGCTAGAACAAATTTCAAAACTAATAAAATATTAGTTTTAATACGAGGTTAAATATTTACACACTGAAGTACCTGACTATGGACCGAGGAGATTTTATAGAATCCTTAAAGTAAAATAAGTATCAATTTACCATTCTAATGAATAGAATAGATAGAAATTGAGAGAAGAATTGAAAATTCTCTAGTTTTTGACCTTCCCACCAAGAGAGCTGTATTTGGGAATGGTAACAAAATCCATAGGCTGAAAGTCTTCACATTGGACTCGAAAATGGGTAGGTATGAGCACCAGATGGCAGGATGCATGCTGAGTAATGCTATAAGCATGCTAAATCTCTTTTGAAATAATGGATCTGCACAAGTTAAACAGCCAATCATTAGTAAATAACAGCTTAAAATGGTTTTTTACTTTGCATAGATAAATAGGCTATTACTTGTCTTCGTTCGTTTACTAACTTTCCTTTTCTTTTTCTTCACTTTTACTAACACTCGCTTAGTAGTTGGCGGACCGACACGAGTACCCCAGTATTTGTTACATACTAGTGTTTTGTTACATAAACTTGCTTTTTCTTTTGTATTGTTTGTAACTTTGTGGATTATTTGATCGGATTTCGTTGATTCTAGGCTCGCTCACTCCTACTTACTAACCTTGAAGTTTTCAAATTTGTTCCTGAGTTTGTTTGACTTGTTGACTTCGAGTGATTGTTGTTTTTGCATCCACTCCCATGATAGATTACGGGATGGCTATACACCCACACCAACTAATAATTTTGAAAATCACAAGCCAGGGTTACTGTCGGTCTGAAAATACCGTGTGCCCAAGGGCTGGTCGGACTCGCTTATTCGAACTGACTTTGCATAGAAAGTATGAGTCAATTGAATTATATGTAAATTTAATTTTGAAACAGTCATTTTTTTTTTTAAAATTAAATTTTATTATTAAACAATACTTTTACAGACGATTACTAAATACAAAAAAATAACAAAACTGTCATTCCACTCAAATAATAATAAATACAAGTCCAACAAGTAGCAACCCACATCTTCAGGATTCTCATTTGGAACACACAACGCAAGGCAAGGATGAACCAGCAGAGAACTCCTGGCTGCTTCCCATCATGGAAGGCAAGATGTGTGGATCCCTTTCCGCCTTGGTGGTGATGTTGTAGGGCGTCAGGGTTGAAGTCGACACACGCGAACTCGGCTCGCAGCCTGCCGTTCAAATTTCCGACTATGTACCCGGTGTACTCCTCTACCCAGTCCCCGGGGCACACACCCACGCCCGCGAACATTTCACAGAAGGTCTCAATGGAGTCTCGCATACTGTGCAGGGAGCGACTTTGTCTTCAATATTCTTGCCGCTGCCTGAGAACATCGACATGTTCCTGTACCTGCAAGAAGGAAAGTTTATATTTCAATTCCTACTCACTTATTTATTAATACGCTTTTATTAGCTTCATCTCCATGTTTGTTTGTAACTGACTCTTTGGGCTAGATTTTGCCCTACTTTAAGCGCTCAGATTTAATTTAAACGTTGTAGACATATCAAGGACCGACGACAATAAAATACACTCAAGAGCCAAAACATTATGACTACCTATCAATAACGAGTTGGCCCACCTTTGGCACGCAACACAGCTTCAACCCGCCTTGACATGGATGCCGCAAGTCCTTGGCAGATGGCCGGAGACAGATTGTACCAGATGTTTAAGCAACGGTCACGCAAATCCGAGATATTGCGAATTGGTGGTCTTCGAACTCTGAGCTGCCGTCCAAGGACATCCCAAATGTGTTCTATCGGATTGAAATCCGGTGAGTTAGGCGGCCAGGACATTAACTGGAATTCAGCATCATGTTCCTGGAACCATTCCAACACAATTTTAGCCTTGTGACAAGAGGCGTTATCCTGTTGAAACATTCCATTTCCAGCTGAAAAACAGAGGCCATGTAAAGGTGCAACTGGTCCGCAATGATGTTCAGATACCATGTAGCATTCATGGTCTGCTCTACCACAAACCACGGGTCCCAGAGACGCCCAAGAGAACGTCCCCCAAAGCATAATACCGCCACAGCCGGCCTGTGTATGACCTACTGTACATTGAGGGAGCAACTGTTCGCCTGGAAGACGGCGTATCCGGACACGGCCATCGGCGTGGTAAATGACAAACCGTGATTCATCTGACCAGGCAACTCTCTCCCACTGATCCACATGGACCAGTCACGATGTTTCCGGGCCTAGCGCAGGTGCAGTTGGCGATGACACTTCTTGGTCAGCAAAGGCACACGAGTGGGACGTTTGCTGCGTTGCCCCATATCCAGCAGTGTCCGCTGAATTGGTGTGCTCCGATACTATTCTACTTGGCCCTGCATTGTATTGGGCTGTCAGCTGAGCCCTTGTCTGGCTCCGGGTTTTGCTTCACCATGAGAGACAGTCTCCGACGACCCTTTCTTTGATAGCGTGTGGACGTCCGTCAGTTCACCGTCCATTCATCCATTTAGCATAAGTACTAACAACTGTAGATCGCGAACAACCCACGAGTCGTGCAGTTTCGGAAATACTTGTTCCGAGCCTTCGAGCCATTACAATCTGCCCTCTATCAAAGTCACTTAGATCGGCAGCCTTTCCCATCACACACAGAAGTAAGTGAAAGAATGATTCTTCAGACTCTCCAGCAGTAGTTAAATATCACTTTCACCTGATCAGGTGCATTTCACGTCATCCAGGCGAGTTCATTGCAAAATGTAGGGTGGTCATAATGTTTTGACTCTTCAGTGATAAGTCATGATTAGGATCGCCAGGAGGAGTGATTTTATTTTAAATTATGAAGAACAATTTAACCCATGTAGAATGAAAGTATTCAATAAAGACATTCAAACCTACCGTGGGACAGTGGCACAACGTATAACGCACCTGACTACGGATCGGGATATTCCCTATTCAAATCGGCTGGCTCGCCATATTAGCATTCAGCCTTTGTTTTACTCACAATTAAATTATTGTAAGAACTATAGTTCCTGTCCTCTGTACCGGGACTCATTTAAATTATAGTTTAAAAACACTATTATTATTATAGTTTATTATAGTTATTAAAATATTATTATTATAGTATAAAAACACTAAAAACACGCTTTTAGAGTTAATCAAAGTAAATAAATTATAGCTTAAAAAAAAACTAAAAACACGCTTCCTACTATTAGTTCACATTCCCTATATATGCTTATATATCTTGTTCAAATTTTCAATCGTTCATGAAATACTTGTTATTCCTCCACTCAAGTTTAAATAATTTTTTGAACTTGTAGTGGATGACACTGGATGTTAATACAGTTTTCAAAAATTAATTCAGTAATTAAATTTAATTAATCAATTTTAATTTTTTTAGATTTAGTTGCATGTATTTACCAATAGATGGCTCCCAGGTAAATTTTAAAAAAAATGAATGAAAATTATTTATAAGGGACTTTCGGCAATAGAGTGAAAAAAAAAAAAAAGTAGGAATTGACTTTAAATTTTTTTATATTACTTTTTTTTGTCATAAAAACCCTATTATACAAAAAAATTATTAAGTTAATTCCTTTCTTAAATTTTATTATTAAAACATTATATGACATTTCTTTTGAGTTTTAATAACATAATCTTATCCACGAATATACATTACCTTACACCTCCAAGTTTGGAAGTTCTCATATTAAGACCTGTAGCATCTGAATCCACATTCACATTAGTATCAGGGAGACACAGGTATTTGGTTCCCTGCTCCAATACCTTCATCTGTAAAAGAAGTCGCGTATCAGTGAAAAGAGGATTGGATGCCTTATTACCACAGGTGGTTTTGCCCCAGCATACGTACACTCTCTGGGTTGGTAAGGATCCTCTGCAAAGAAAGCGGTCCTTTTACAGAAAATGGGTCTCAATTTAGTAAAGTAGGGGAAAAATGTAAAAAGGCTAAGTGCTTTCTATATGTTTAGTTTCAACGTTTGATGTTTATAGTTGTTCGGAATCCACTTTAAGCCGTATATCCCAGTCTAATATTACTACTGCTACACCACACTACACCTCATCACTATGCGTAGAGTTGAATTGCCCCTATACAATTTGGGAATGATGTGGGTGAGAATTTAGTTTAGTGTAGAGAAATTTTCACTGTGTCCAAAAGTAAGAACAATTTTCAATTTAAAATTCCCGGAGCATAAGGAATTTCAATTTTAGTTTCTTTTTTAGGTTTAAGGCATTGTCCTTGACATCTGTGCGAAGTTTGAAGTCAAAAATATTCAATAGTGTTTGAGTTACGCTTGGCTTTGTGAGACGCTAAAACTGATTCCGGCGATTTTGAAATGTCTGAATGAATTGAGCAAAAGAACTTGCGTTCAATTTTGCTTACGGAAACCTATAGAATGCTGCAGGAGACATTCAGTGAGCATTCATATATCGGAAAGAAATGTTTAGAAGGGGTATAAACAGTTCAAAGGAGGCAGAGAACGCGTTGAAGACGAAGAGCCCTCTGGTCGACCTTTAACCTCAACCGACGAAACTCACGTCCAAAAATTAAAGATTTGGTGCTTGCAAACCGTCGATTTATAATTAGAGACCCCTTGCTGATGATGTTGGAATTTCAAAAAGGATCGGTTAATTCCATTTTGGGCTCCAAACGCGGCAAATCTCGCATGGTACCGAAAACACTGAATGCGCCAGCTCACACTGCATTGATTCTTCGTAACTTTATCGCCTAAAATGAAAGCCATATCGCTCCACAACCACCGTATTCACACCTTGCGACTTTTGGCTATTACCGAAACTCAAAAGTCCACTCCGGGGACACCGTTTTTGAGTCGTTTGAAGAGATTCAACGTGAATCGCCGAGCGCTTTGAAGGTTACCCCAGCCGATGACTTTTTAGCATGCATTGAGAATTGGCATAAGTGCGTTGTATCCGGAGGGGATTACTTTGAAGGAGGTGAAATAAATTTGGAAGAATAAATAAAGAGTTTTTGAAAAAAAATAATTGGTCTTACTTTTTGGACACAGTAGTGCGTGAAACTCTTTTAAGATCAACTTCTAGAGTTCCAAGGTGGCCTGATGCCAGTTGACTAGTGCTTTGGCCTTTAGTACCATAGGCTTCAGATTCGAATTCTGGCGGTGGTATGGATGTTTATTAATATTTCGAATCCACTTTAAACTATTGGCCCTGTCTAATGAGTCCAAAGTGTACAAAAACTGATCGTAGTGTGACAAACCAAACAAAACCAATTTTTAGTCCAAGAGTAAACCACGTTCATGGCATTCTGAAAATACTTCTAATTTACTTGGTAATTCATAATGGTATATCTGTATTCAATTTTTAACAATTGCTATTTTTTATTAGCTATTTCCTTTACAGAAGAGCCTTGACATTATCACATGTTATTTACCAAGTATCCATGTCTTATGCGATCTATATACTGTTTCTCTGTTTTACACTTCTAGTCCTCGGAATCGACAAATGGTTAACCACCAGCTTCTTACGATGCAATTCTTGATAGTTAAATACGAGCCTGTATGCTAATATTCATGACAAATTCAATAAACGATGCTTCAAAAAAATATCCGTTTCATTTGCCTGCAATCTTGAAGGAAGTTTGTCTACAGTCATATTGTGCACACTTTAGACTAATTAGACCGGGACTTACAGTTTAATATGGATTCCGAACCACTCACAAACATCCATGCCACCTGAATATATTAACAACTTTTAACCAATCCTGAATTTTTTATTCTAATGCAGCTGGCAAAAACTTAGACAGCTTGGTCGCCTTAAGGCAAGCGCTGCACAGACGTTACTCACTTTGCATTACCCAGGAGGCGCGTGTAACTTGAAGATAAGCCACGGAGTAACAATGCCCCCGCAACACTCTACGATCCTATTAGGACAGGGACTTACGGTTTAAAGTGGATTCCGAACCACTACAAACATCATGGCACCTCGGGACTCGAACCCGAAACCTGGTACCGAGCGCCAGAGCGCTAACCACTCGACCATTCAGGCCCTTCCAATCCTGAATATATTAACTGCTTTGTATTTATTGTTTGTTTGAAGAATCTTTCGATATAAAGTATATTATATCTCTAACTAATTTTTCATTTTTATTGATTTTCCGAGTTGCAATTTTTGGTATTCAATTAATTTCAAAAATTTCTTTAATATTATCTTGAAAATAACTCGGGAATAATAGAATTCTAGGGAAATTTTGATGTAATGGAATAATACAATTTAATAAAGTTATATAATCGTTTTAATGAGACTCCTTACACTTATAATAAGGTTTCAAATAAATGTTAACTGATATCAATAATTCATAGTGAAATAAATTTAAAAATTTTTGTAGTATTTATAAAATAATTGATTATATTTCCACACAATATTAATAAATTGGAAAGATCCTACCTGCATATAAAAATTCATTGTCTCAATTGATATATGACATGACTTTTAACAAGACGAAAGTAATATTCTACCTTTTTCAGTCTGAAAATAAAAATAAAAAAATATTTATGAAACACTTTACATACATATATATATATATATATACACTATTATTTTAATTTATCGTAATTAAATACGCCATTTTTAGTTATTCAAATCATTCAATAAAATAATGTTTCTAAGAACAATGTTTTTGTATAAACATTGTTAACATTTTTAAGTTGTTTTATTAAACATTGTTCTAAAAACATTGTTTTATCTCTATCGTATAATTAATTACATATTTCAGCCTAAATCTAATGCATATGTATATAGTACAATACATATGCATATCGATACATACATATGTATATCTACAGTACATATGTATATCGATATATATAAATATGTATATTTCATTTTATATATTCACCAATTATCAACTAACATTGACTGCATACATAGGGTAATGATTACATATAAAGGGTATTGACAACATATTCATAGTGATACAACAACATATTACATATTGGCATTACATATACCGGGAGATTATAAAATGAAACTTTCTCGATATATGAGTCCCTAGCTATCATAAAATAAACATCATCATTAGCTCAACAGCCCCAGTATGGAGCCAAGGCCATCTACCTTCTGGTAGATTTCTAGACGAGATGTTTTTTCTTTTTCATGGGGTTGTCCGCTCTCTACGCCCAACAGTCATATAGTTCTGGCTTAAAGTGGATTCCGAACCACTACAAACATTCATGGCACTTCCGGGACTCGAACCCAAATCCTGTGGTACTGAGTGCCGAGCGTTGTCACTAGGCCATTTTAAGCCCAGCTATCATGCCATTCGCAGAAATTAAAATTTTAGCTTAGGGGGTATTTTGAGGATACGCTTAAAATCATATAAAAAGCAACAGTTAAAACTATATACGGTTAGCGACATGGTTTCGAAAATTTCAAATGGCAACAGTTACTTTTCATTAGAATAAGATCTCCATAGTGAAAATTTATAAGCAGCTGAAATGGTACTATAGCACGAAAATCGCCGATGCTAAACAGATTAAGAAAAGTGAAAACAAGCAATAGTTATAGAGAAGCAATACAAAGCAAAACATTTTAATGTGTCTCATAAATTTTGCACGCGGTCTCCTTCACACACGATGACACTTTGCATGCGGCGCATGGTGTATAGTACTGAAGCATGTAGTATGGTCAGAGGAATCTGTTGAGCCTGACGCCTGATGGCATCTGGATGGAAATAAGATGCAGTTTGTGGATTAAATGCATTATTTTATTTCAGGCAGGCCTGATAGCTCAGTGATGGCCTGATGGCTGGCTCTGCCACTCAGTGCCTCCACAGGTTTTCAGGTTTGAGTCCAAGTGGTGGCAGGGATGTTTGTAGTGATTTGAAATCCCTCTTTAAACTGTAAGATCCCAAACTTATGTTACTATTACAACACCACAACACATCACATGCCTTCTAGAACTGAGTTGCCCTTTATAGTTTGTGAAATGACGTGGGTGAGAAGTCTGATTGGGCTCTGTGACGCTATTCGGTCCTATGAGACTGGGACCTGCGGTAAAAGGGATATCAAACCACTACATTCCACCCACTTGGCACCCTCGGGATTTGAACCCGAAACCTGTGGTACCGAGCGCCAGAGCGCTAGCCACTTGGCCATCACCCCCCCTCATTCTAACTTCATTCACTTTAAAACTGCAAGTCCCGGTTTAATATGACTGTAGAGTGTTGAGCGTAGGGAATGGCAACCTTATCCCGTAAAAAAAAAGCATCTCCTGTCTCGAAATCGGACAGCAAACAGACGGTCTTCGCCCCTCACGGGACTGTTGTGCCAATGAAAGAAGAAAGAAAGATGGGTTCCAGGTATCCCCAACAGCAAAATGCATAATGCACTACCTGATGTCTATCTGCAAGATGACGTTATCCCCACGTGTGAGGTCTTCTGTCAAAGATTTCTAAAACAACGGTTTGGTCATAGAATTATTCTCCCCCCCCACCCCCTATTTCCTTTCCGAGGCCGCCAACGTTCTCTGATCTTACTTAAATATATTTCTGGCTGCGGGGATACCTGAAAAACTAAAATGTACTCATTTAATGCCAACTACATCAATTTTAAAAAGATACCATGCTGTCAGATTTCGTGACAGGAGATGTTTTTTTTTACATGGGATAAGGTTGTCATCCCCTACGCTCAACACTCTACAGTGTCATATTAAACCGGGACTTGCAGTTTAAAGTGAATTCCGAACCACTACAAACATCCATGCCCCCTCTGGAACTCAAAACAGAAACTCAGAAACGCACCGAGTGGCAGAGTGCTAGTCACTCAGCCATCAGGTCATCGCCCGAAATACAATGTATGCATTTTGGTCTGCAAAAAGCATCTGATTTGAAAGATTCCTGAGATGTCAGGTTCAACGGATTCCTCCTGCCATGGTACGTGCTTCAATGCCATACACCATCTGCCCGCATGTAAAAAGTGTCATCATGTGTGAAGGGAGATTCATAAGAAACATTTGTGAAACAAACACAATAAAATCTTTTGCTTTCTGTTGCTTCGCTGCCCTTATTGGTTATTTGCACTTTTATTCTTAATCTATTTAGCATCGGCGATTTTGTTGCTACGAGGTACCATTCCAGCATTATTTATAATTTTCACTATGCAGATCACTTTCCGTTAAAAAGTAGATGTTAAAATTTGAAATTTTCGAAGTCCTGTTACTGTAACCGTAACTGTTAGTGTTTAATTGTTGTTTTCATACGATTCTTGAATGCATATCTCAAAATAACGAAATTTTCATTCTGTTTCTGTGAACGGTATGATAGCTAGGGATTCATATATCAAGAATTCTTATGATCACCTATATATATACACACGTAAAGTTGTTAATTTTTTTA